>JAUCMT010000013.1:1010198-1020595 GCA_032357475.1 Enteromius thamalakanensis | reverse complement strand
AAACCTTGTGAGAACCAGGCTTAGTTGGGTCCAGTTCTCCTCTGGCCGGACGCCCAGCACCTAATTTCCAGTTCAAACCTACAGTAGCCCCCGGACATTCACAAAAATTAACACAGACGTGTGGCCAAAGACTAAATGAGCTTAACTGAAGGCCTGACCTTGACCTGCTCCCAGAGTAGGAGCGACGTCGTCTAGGCTTGTCCTCCACAAGACGGATTTTCCTTCCATTGATATCAGTACCGTCTAACTTGTCCAAAGCTCTCTTCATATCGGATTGAGAGCGAAACTCAATGACACCCTCATTGGTCCGTTCTTTGTGGGCATCAGCATAGGTCACCTCTCCGGCTTGACGCATGAAATCCTACAGTCAAGAACAAAAAGCCATCCATTAAAAACAAAAATAAACATTTATTGGCAACTTCAATGTTTTCAAAGCGTTCTAAAAATTTTTTAAACATGAACCCAGGCTCACCTTGAGATCCTGCCAGCTGCAGCGACTTGACAGGTTCTCCACTATCAGTCGGTACTCCGTCCGAACCGGGGGTCCATATTTTTCTCTTCCGCTTCGGCTCCTGCTGCTATAACCACTACTGCCTTCAGACAAAAGCCAAGAGACAATCAGCACAGAATTAGACTCAATCCAGCAAACGCACAAGGCAACCTCTTCAGACATCTGCATAAAGCATGATGTTCAGGCATGAGAAAATGAAGTCTTCCTATCCCACCCCGCTGAATATTCACACCCAAATAAACATAAGACCTCAGCACCACATAGTTCTGAAGCGAACGATTACTGTGGAACTATTAAAAACAAAACATATGACTGCACTGGATTTGTTCAGTCCCCCTGAAGGGGTCAAAGGTCGCATTGCTGGTCTTCACCCAACAGCTCAAGATCAGCAATGCTCTGGACGTGAATGCCGCTCCAGCAACACGCGTTTTAACGTGAGCCCCAATTATAAAGACAGCAAACAAGTACACAATACCCTCATGAAAACAAACAGAAGGGGGGGGGAATAAATTATGAAAATAAAGTAACCAGGACTACTTACATTAGATGCTGACATGTTACCTGTCTACTGACAGAACAGCGACAGCACAAGACACATAGCAAGGGAAGCCCATTGCTCTTTTTAATAAAGAAAAAGTAAAATGAAAAAACTAGCGGGTAGCTACAGAAATTTGTTTAACCTGACCAATATTTCGTTCAACATAAAAACCAATGGGTTTCCTCACCATCACCCTGGTCTATTGGCAAAAGGCAGCTGTCATCATGGCTTCCGGTTAGGTCAGCCAAAGGTCAAAGGGCAAAGGTCACACACACATTGTAAGGTGAAAGCCAAGGCCAAACGGGACAGGCAGTCATCTTAGCCTCAATGGACTCGGACTCAGCCCGCACCGGACTCTTTTAAATTGAAACATCAAGGACTTTTGTTAATGTTGAATTCAGATGTAAACACAAAATCGCATCGTCACACGTCATACTGTTTACATGCCAGCGAGGCTTTAAAACATATCAACTGATTACTAAATCTATTGGCTAGAATAGATTTAGAGATGGGCCAATAAAAAGTGGAAACAGCCCACAGTCTGACATGTAAACATTTTTAGTCACTCTCCCTAGCTTCTGAAGATTACTCAGGTTAGCTACTGCATATTTAATGACCCTTGGCGTTTAAAATGGGCCAAAACTACAAAAGCAGAGGCATCTTTTGGGATCCCCCTTTTAAAATGGTCACATTTTAAGACCAATTTCATTAAAGAACATCAGATCCCGACAGTCTTCGGTCTAGACCACAGACACGTCAGACTTGTAACAGAGAAATGTAGTTAGTCACTGGACGCAGGTGCTATTGGCAGTCCACTGTGAATTAAAAAAACACTTATTATTCACCTCCAATTTTTCCTTGTGCCTGAGGGAGGAGAAACAGAAAGAAAGACATAAGGTTTGAGATGACAAACGAGACTGTACTTACTGCGTCCACCGCCACCCCCATAACCCCCACCATATCCATCTCTGTCCCGGCGCGGCCCTCTCGCGTGCTCCACGATCACACGCTCCCCACACAGATCTTTACCGTTCAGTTCATACACGGCATCGTCTGCATCACGGGTGTCCTCAAACTCCACGAACCCATACCTGGAATTAAATAAGCACAACTTTGGTTGACCCCCCAAAAAAAGACAACGGCTTAAGCACTATACTCTAGGAACAACAGTAACTGAGGTGAACTGTAAGGTAATCAGAAAGGCAATGTCATTAAAGGAAAAAACACTTTCTTTAAAACGTCAATAACGCATAGGGGCTATATATATATATATATGGCTATTGATACATATCAGTGCTACTTCTGACTGTTTGTGTGTTCCAGGGTTACATATAATTTGGTTGAAGCTGTCAATCTGAACGGCTTCAACTCATTAAAAAGAACTCAAAATATTTTATTTAGTTATTATTATTAACGTTACTCAATTGATTTACCTGAAGTTTTAATTGACCAGTTTTAGTTAGCAGCCTAAATAAAACGTTGGAAACGGTAGACGATATATTCACATTAGTACTTGTTTCAAAACTTGCATTACGCTGCTTGGGACCAATAGAAGACCACAGCAAGCGCCATATTGGTAGCACACAAAAAACTGTGCATTTTGGCCGATGTAGTGGGTCATCCGGGTATTTTTACGCATGCTGAAATTGCAGGGATGTCATTGTAAAATGCGCTTTTACAAACAACGTTACATCAGCTAACGTTAAGTGTGAAAGAAATAACACGCCCGACACCCAAAAACGATGCATCGCTGTACGTTGGTGTTTTTAAATTTAGGTCAGCACCGTTAACAATACATATTAACTAATTTACAACTGACCAACTAACTTACTGCATAAACAGATCACCCTTCGGCATGATATACTGTGTCTCCGAATCCTCGCTCAATTTTAATTCCTTAATAAATAGGCTATATCATCTGGTCGTATGAAAGAAGCTCAGGCGCCGTGCACAACAAACCCACCGCCATTTTGACCACGCGGTAAGAGCCTCGACCGCAGAAATACAACTAACAAATCACCACATTAAGCACTTAAAATGCTTCCCATCATGCTACATCTTAATGTATTATAAAATAATTTGTGCAACAGAACGCATAACAAAAAGTTGCTTTCATTCTTAATCCGCGGCCTAACGTTAGCGTTAAACTTACCCGTTCTTCAGATCGATCTCTAATAACTTTCCGTAGCCGCTGAAAAACCGCTGTATATCCTTCTCTCGCACGTGATAGCTCAGCCTGCCGATATACACTCGCGGCATGTTTAATGTTTCGTAAATAATAATCACACACAAACCCAACGCTGTCGGTCTCCACGGAATGGCCAACTAGCGGTTATAAAAAGGCCCTGTCTGAAACGTCACTTCCGGCGTGCCACGCGAACAATAAACAAAACAAAGCCGCCGATTGTTTAGTTTATTGATAATAATTTTACATAATGATATAAATAATTAAAGTGCTTGTAAATTTACATAGTCATAATTCACAGTTTGACTGGAGTTTGTCATGGAAGACTTGGAAGACAAAAATGTCAAAAACGAATATGCTAAATCACACTGTTAAATATACACTTGCAAAGACATCGATTATGATGTACACTTTTAGTTTACACTTTCAGCAGTTTAGCATAAGGGACAAAAAGAAATCATACAGTGTTGTTATTTTCTACTGCCATGCAGCACTGCAGGCCAAATGCCATCTTAACATTGATTTAGCCTAGTAATAGGTTAATAAACAAAAAATCAGTTGTGCAACTACTATAAGTAGCGATTAATTGCATCCAAAAATGTTTATATTTACATTGTAATGCGAGTACTGTGTATTTTTATTAATGACAAATACATACACATGCAGTTATATTAGAAAAATCCTTGTATATATAGGCCCAGTTTTACAGACAGGGCTAGGGCCCAAGCCAGGACTAGGCCATAGTTCAATTAGGACATTTAAGGAATTTTATTGAAGTGCATAAAATAAAAAATAAATATTAGTGTGCTTTTTGAGACAAAACAAAGGCACCGGTATGTATTTTAAGATTAGTCAGTATAAGTTTCTTTCAGTTGAAACGGCTCAGTCTTACATTTTAGTGTAGGACTAGGGTACAGCATTGTCTGTGAACTGGGGGTTTATATATAAACAACATATATTTCTTAAATGCATTTGTGCATATTTATACATTTTAAATATACACATATATTGTAAACAAAATGATTTTTTTGGATGAGATTAATCATGATTATTGTTCAACAGAACTAACTGTAAGGCATATCAAGAGTCTGATACTCTTTATTAAAATGTTTTGAATCCTCTATAATTTACTCTGAGGAACGGTCTTCACTCGTATCACTCCCTCTTGTGCGCAGGAAGCTGCAAGAACGCCATCCTGTCTCCACAAGCGGCCCTGGACAAAGCCTCTGCTCCCTCCTAGTAGGAATTAAAGGCATATTAAAACATTCACAGATTACAAGTTATTCTTATTATCATATACCGAATGGCTGACCATCCTAGACAAATCTTTGCACTGATAAAACGTCTGTTCCTAAAGAACTCTATAAAATTGCAAGAACGATGACAAAGTGTCTGCTGACCTGACCACGGGCTTTCACATTCATACAGCATCCACTCATCTGCTCTGAATGTGCTGTGAAACCACATGGCATGATCCAGAGAGGCGGAAAACTGGGCCCTGTGCTTTGGGTGAGGTAACAGAGCCGTTCCCAGGAAGGCGTAATCTGATACATATGCTGCCACACAACAGTGCAGCTTCATATCACCGGGTCCTAAAACAGAACACAAATCTATTACATGAGTACATTTAAAATAAATGTATATTCACAATAGGATTTGTCAAGATTTCTTTAAAGATTGAATTAAATTCCACTTCTGTCCTGATAAAAAAGAAGTGTGCTTAACTGTAATGAATGTGCAATTGTAGGAAACCTTAAATAATAAATACAGGATGGGCCATTTATATGGATACACCTTAATAAAATGGCCACCATGGTCACCACCCATCTTGAAAGACATTCAAAATATAAGAGAAATTACATTCAAATATATTTTAGTTTACTACAAGCTTTTAATAAAATAATAAAATTAAACTACAAGATATTAAGGAAGTCCTTCTAAAGTCAAAAAACACATTAGACCTTAAATTTTAACTAACTGCATTTGATATAGTAAATTGAAACGATAATACATTCTCATTTAATTCAAATTAAATGCAACTAAGTTTCTGGCTAGCACTTAAGTATATATTTGTGAAAAGTGTATTATTTTCATAAAAAGTGTTCTTTTTACAAAGTATAAAAGTGTACTTATTTTAACTTCTCACAGCAAGTTCTGTGGCACATGGCATCATTATGGCCCGGTTTTAAAGACTAGGATTAGGCCATAGTACAATTAGGACATTTAAGTAATTTTTTAAAACATACCTTAGAAAAAAAGCATTACTGGTGTGCATCTTAAGACAAATAAAGGCACTGTCTTGTTTAAAGAGAGTGCAAGGTTCTTTCAGTTGAAACAGCTCAGATTTTCATTTAGTCTAGGACTCGCAGTAAGCCTTGTCTGTAAAACGGGGGGTATAAGTGTTTTTTACTATAAAGAGGTGGTTGAATAACATGCTTGTTATACCTATATGTCCTCTCGCTCGCACCCAGAATAATTTCTTTGGCTCCATGGCAACATGCCTGTAGAAATCAGGTGGGTTGACTGGCTTGATCTCAATAGGCACTTCATCAGCAAGTATTTTATTTAGACCCTGTCGTGTATTGTCTGCCAGGTTTGGATCACTGTAAAACAAAAATAAAATAAAGTGTAAAAGGGCTGCATTTAAAGTAGTGTGGCATGGCAAACGTTTTGTTTTGCTGAGACCTGAGGTAGCTCTGAATGAGCTCTTCTATGGTGAGCAGGCTGTCCGGCGATGGGACAGAGGGCATGCTGAACTGATGCTCCAGTGGACTCGGCTGCTGCATGTGAAATGACGCCTGACAGATCAGTATGGGCTGACCGTGCTGAATAGCTTTGACAGATCGCACACAGAAACTGCGGCCATCCCGAGTCCTTTCCACCTGGTACAGCACAGGCACCTTTGGGTCACCTGGAACACACAGAGGTTGAGGAAAAAAAGCCAGTAGTATGTTTCTGCAGGACCCTGTATTGTGCGACAGTGCCATTTAGCTAATTCTATTCCAACAGAGGATACCTGATTTAAACGTCGAACAAACAGATGCAAAGATTGTTTAATGTTTAAAGTTTAATGTGATGTTGCATGTGTGTGTGTGAGTATATATATAAATATAAATATATATTATGCAGATATAAATACACACACATACATATGCGTTTAAGAAAAATTTTAATCTTATAAAATATATTTATATATAATTTAAATCATAGAAAACAAAAATATGTACGTAAATATTTTATAACATGCTGTATGTGTCTTTCTATATACCTAATACATATACACAGTACACACACATAGGCCTATATAATGTAACAAAAACCTTGAATGCGATTAATCGCGATTTGACAGCATTTTTATACACAAACACACACACACACACACACACACAAACATATATATATATAAATTAAATATATATAAATACTTCAAAAGGGGTTATCAGTAGGGTTAGTAGTTGGCTACCATTCCATTGATTAAGTAAATACAATTAAACAACTATGTATTTGCTTAAAAATGTATTTAATACAGACTTTAATAAAAAGAATTGCTATAAAACTGTATGAGCTGCAAATACATACCATAAATAATTTTTTTTTAAAAAATGCAGTCTTAAAATGGCATGCCTCTGCCTGTGCAGGAATACCTTTCTCAAGAACGCATAATCACCTTTCCATATGAATAAGCCTATATGTAACTAGAGAGTTTACCTGCTCTCACAAAGTAGCAGTGCAGTGAATGGGCATAGAGATGCTCACTGACAGAGTTGGCTGCAGCTACAAGAGCCTGTCCAACAATCTGGCCCCCGAACAGACGTTTCGTGCGAGGAACCCAGTGATGTGTGCCTCTGTGAGAGAGAAAAATCATGCCACTTTTTCGTATTGTGAAAGATTCTGAGCGAAACGGATCGTTCACATTTCCGTTGTATTGGTACAGTATATCCATTCAATTTTATAAAAATATATTTGTTTACCTGTACAGGTCGGTGTCGAGCTTGTCTAAATTCAAAACACTTGTAACCAGAACACTTCTGAGGTCAGCTTCTTCACTTGACTTAGACACATGGTTTGCTACAATATCAACTATAGACTCTCTACCGTGTTCAGCCATCTTTACTGTATCTGCGCGGAGGGCGGATCTCTTCCGAAGCGATTCAGTTTCACAACATTTAAACGATTCATTTGCGCCAAAGGTTCATGTGGCGTGTCACATTCTTTAAATGTCATAATGTTATATTTAAAATAAACGATGCTACATATTGCTATATTGGTGCATATAGATAAAACATATTGTATTAGTAATGGGAGAAATAAATTCTTATGAATCGTCGAATCGATTGAACCACGATTCACTGTTTCGAGCTTTGTTTCGAACTCTGAGGATATCTGTTGTTCAAATAGGCTACATGTGAAAAAAGACTCATAACAATCAGCTGCAGTTTACTTTGTATTTTTACAATACCGTGTCCTTAAAACTTCTGTATCGCAGTACCGTATAATATAACTTAATTTTAAATTAAGTTTGTTTGTTACAGTGCAATATTTGACAATACTGATCTTATAGCTATGTAAAATGTTTTAAATAGATTTTAATTAATGTTTTTTTGCAATAGACCTATTTGACAATATAGTCTTTTGTTTATGTGATATTTGTTTTAAATGATATTCTTTCAATGTTATTTTAAAGTTATGGAAAAACCTTCCAGTAATATTAAGACAACATTCCTTTAAAGATAGGCTACCTTTCTATTTTTCACAAAAGCATTAGAATATTTATAGCTTACATCGTTATTGGTAGGTTTATTTATTTATGTATATGTTGTAGGCTAGCCTAGTGTTTAATAAATAACTCCGCATTATTTAGACTAATTTTTATTTTTATATTTTTGCATTTTATTGAAGGGAACTTTACCGTTTTGTATTACTACATTTGCATAACCAGTTTGTAGGAGTAATAAGAGAAGTTACTGTGAAGTACATTTCAAATCATTGTTTTAGTATTTTTTTTAATACATTACGTCTGCTAAAAAAGGAATGTGGCAAAAATATGACTATCTTTCCTATTTGAAAACCCACAACATTTTGCATTGTGTGTTGTATTGTATTGGTGGAAGGAGAACGTTAGTCAAAAAAATGAATTTGAATTTGTAATCTGATGGATTCTGTCGGCTGGTGAAAGTTGGGCCTCACGATCAGACGCTTGTGTGGCTCCACCACCATCATAAAGAGCCCACAAGAGGGCGCAACAGGCGAACTATTCTTAAATTCTCCGACAAATTACTCTTGAACCTGTTTTAGAGAACGCCGGCTGTATGACACATGACGACGATTATTATTAATGTAAAACTCCTTGCAGCGAAAACACGACTTGCTTTTCGTCCATACATACAATAAAATCATTTCATCAAATGAATACTAATACTAATAAATGCGAGTGAAAGCTCGATCCTGTGTACAGATGCGCCTCAGTCATCCTCAGCGCACGCGGGGCACGCGCACTGCTCTCCTCCTCCAGCGCTGTCAAACTGAATCACGTCCATCGCCGCAGCACGCTCGCTGCTCATACCCACGCGCGCAGATCGGCTTCTCCGTGTTCCACCATCTGCTCTCATCTCCATGGCCACATCAGATGGATCAGAAGACTGCGTTGTTCAGAGAGGAAGATCTCAAAGCGACCCGAGCATCCTCACCGACACTCGTGTCGCTTACACGAACAGCACAGGTGAGTGAGACGGGAAAACCGTGTCTTTTTACCGCGGATATGTCTGGTTTAACCACAGCGGAGCTAGGAGCAACCGCCGTTTATCGAGAAAACTCAACACTAGTACTGTCATGACTAGATGCCTTCACCCATGCATTGCCCACTGATGTTAGCTGCTGATGAAATGCATCAGTGGCATCATGCAGACTGTGCTGTGTTTAGAGCTGGTGCTGATGCTGCTGTGACGCGCTGCATGGGCTTCCCCATGACTGATGGATGCTTTGGGTTGCACATTCTGAAATGTCCAGCATGTTGAGCTCGTTTACGACGTTAAAAGAAGCATGTTGGCCAAGTCTTTTTACCTTCAGTGTCCTCTGCATTTGCCTAGCAGCACACGCTACTAATTACAGAATCACTTTCTTTTACTGACCTTTAGTTGCGTTGAGTAATATGCACTAGACTGTGATTCGTCCTGGATGACTGAATGAAGGATGAACCTTTGTAACTTCAGGTTGTAGCAAAGTGTTTGTAATGGCTTCGTTGGAGGGGATAAATACAATTAGCTGAGACAGGCCTAAACTATCCCCAAACATCCTTTCCAATTGGACAGTTGTTAAATGCCAAAATACTAATTTTCGTCAGTAAGAGCAGTTGTTGCTTCTGACTAGTTCTGAATGAATACACAATTTGTAGTTCTTTAGCTGTGAAAATGCATTTGTGTTTTGATTGGTTGTGTTTATGTCTGAGATTTGTGGCTATTATTATTCCTAAACGTAGGCCTACTTCTGCATTACTTTCCATTAGAGTGTGGAAACTCCCTGGCCCTGGAAGGCTTATATGGGATTAGTGATTGAAATGTGTTAAAAGCTCTTTGTTTGGACACAGACAGGTGGTGAACGTTTATCCTTGGATTTGGAGCTAATCACACCAGTATCATATCAGTGGCATAATACATTTACGTAGTTGCTTTACGTAACGGATACTGCAGTATTATCAGCGAATGTAGCTATTAGTCAAAACCTAATTTAACGTCATATATTTGAAGTAATGTGTTACAATGTTACATTACTCCGTAAAGAAGTAACATTGCATTACTTTGTTACCTTTTATGGAATGTTAAACATTATTTTATTTTTCTGTTCCTTTTTTTTTTACCTGAGCTGGGCTTGCTTATTTATTTTTGGAATAATATATATATATATATATATATATTAGTGCTGTCAAATGATTAATCGCGATTAATCGCATCCAAAATAAAAGTTTTGCTTTACATAATATATTTGTATGTACTGTGTATATTTATAAATATTTATAAGTATATATAAATACAAACACATGCATGTATATACTTAATGAAAACATGTTTATATTATATATGTATATACAGGTATATATTAAATATATTTAGATATAATATCAAATATAAGAAAATAAAATGTATAAATGCATTTATATGTAATACTAT
>JAUCMT010000013.1:986362-1000250 GCA_032357475.1 Enteromius thamalakanensis | reverse complement strand
CTGGAGAAGATCAAGATCTCTAGAAAGTAACAGGCAGGTGTGTTTGATTTGGATAGCTCAGTTTGGCCAGACGGCCAGCTCCAGGAATGGTTCTGGTGCTCTTAGTTGCTCTTAGGAACCTTAAGTGTGCTGCAAATTTTTTTTATAACCTTTGCCAGATCTGTACCTTGCCATAATTCTGTCTCTGAGCTCTTCAGGCAGTTTCTTTGATCTCATGATTCGCATTTGCTATGACATGCATTGTGAGCTGTAAGGTCTTATATAGACAGGTGTGTGGCTTTCCTAATCTAGTCCAATCAGTATAATCAAACACAGCTGGACTCAAATGAAGGTGTAGAACCATCTCAAGGATGATTAGAAGAAATGGACAGCAGCTGAGTTAAATATATGAGTTTCACAGAAAAGCGAAATAGAAATACATATAGATATGTAAATGTTGTAAATAAAGCAAATAAAATTTTACAAGAAAATGTTATTTCAGTCATTCAGTTTTAAAAAAAATAATCCAACAAGGAGAGGCTATCATTTAACAAAAACTAAACATAAAATGTATTCAGCATACACAGTACATACAAGCATACCATATTAACAAAGAATTTCTCAAAACAAACAAACAAAAAAAGTACCAAATGTTTATAGTATTGTTACACACTGGATCCTTTACAGTATGCAAACACTTATGTTTAAATTATCTTTTTTCAAAGAAGAGGAATGGAACTGAAAGAGAAGAAAAATTAGGTTTTTTTGCAGCAGATTTTGACTTTTTAAATATAAAATTTAACTCAACTCAGTCAGTTTAATCTAAGTCGCAATAGCTAAAGCTATAGTTTGATCATACGTATAAAAAAAAAACCCTGAGATTAGGTTTTTAACCTCAAACTGAACACATATTTTTTCTTTTCATCTTGTTAATTTAATATATTCAGTATTTGTTAAATACCGTGTATACCACCATCCATGATGATCTGTAATTTTATGAATATCTTACCTTGATGCTGCTCAGCCGAGCTGTCCTTGATTCTTTTAAAATGACAATAATATGTTTTTAGCTAACTAACTTGTATACCTTAAAGTTTGTTCTTAGTTTATAGTAAATTAAATACTCACCCCTGTACATACTGCACTTCAGAATATTCAAACCTCCCCAGATTCTCTGCTAGAAAAATTATAAATCATTTAAATTGTTTTGTACAAACAAAATTTGGGCATCTCAGAAATGTTTTGTCTACATGAGTGTGCTGAACCTACTGCTGAAGCAGCACAAGCAGATGCCTGTGAGTCCGGCGAGAACAATGACCCCACTGGCCATAATTATCCATATGCCTTTGAGTCACCAAG
This sequence comes from Enteromius thamalakanensis, assembly GCA_032357475.1. Classification (NCBI taxonomy): domain Eukaryota; kingdom Metazoa; phylum Chordata; class Actinopteri; order Cypriniformes; family Cyprinidae; genus Enteromius; species Enteromius thamalakanensis. The sequence goes on along the minus strand of JAUCMT010000013.1, from coordinate 998,912 downwards.
AAATCAGATTTATTTTTATTATCTTATTACTGTGTTCTAGAACATTTGCTAAATATTCACTTTTAGAAAATGATGGAAGTAAAAAGTATAGCAAAAAAATACATTTTCTAAAACCAACACACTTGTAATGGTGTCTCTTGAGACACTGAGGGGCTGTAAAGTCTGAGTAATTTCTAGAGCAGGAGTAAGAGTCAAAGTAATTTTAAATTTGACACGAGTCACATGACTTAGCTACTCACCAAGAACAATTATTGTTTTTTTTATTCATTTAGCCAGGAAATCCCATTGAAACTCATCACAGTCTCATCTTCCAGGGAGACCTAATAAGTGCTTATTAAGTCTCCCTAATACTTGTGTTCTTACAAAGTAACTACATGTGTACATATGTTTTAGTACAAATGTGTAACAAGACATTGGTATCAATGTTTTTTTTTTCACTTCACTAAGTACCCGTCTAACAGGAATTATATAACTGCATTATGTAGCAATAATATGTTTAAGAGTACAATTTGATCCAGGGGGTGGAGATGGGTAAGTTTAGGCACATGTAATGAGATGGATCTGGAGTTGGTGCACCACTGTACGCTCTTGAAAAGGTTCTTCACAGCGATGCCATAAAAGAACCATTTAGTTAAAGATTCTTTAAAGAACCATCTCTCTTCCCTTTTTAGAATCTAAAGAACCATTTTTCACCTCGAAGAACCAGAAGGGTTCTTCAAATGTTAAAGGTTCTTTATATGGCATCGTAAAGCACCTTCAGTGTAATACCAGTGTACTGACATGGTAACTCCTCAGGAACAGTCCACTTAATATAAAGTGTTACATTGTGGACAGAAATCACAATTGCTGGTAATTCTACAGTTTAACACTTTCTTTACCAAAAAGTGCTATTAGTCCTGTTACACATTTGTACCTTTTGTTTAGTTTGTTCAGTGGGTTGTTAAACAAACATTAGAGCTGTACATACTAGTTTTAATCTGTGCTTACACTGTGATAGTACTGTAGTAAGTACACAGGTATAGGGGACACTTAAAATAAAGTGGAACCATATAAGTTTCTATAAAATGACATAAAGACTATACTCACCAGCAGTGAGGTTTGTGGTGGACATAAAATAAATACTGGATTTTCTAGTCAGAGACACTGAAATAAATAAATGAAATGTTACTGTATTTTTTCAGCGAGTAACTTGGTTGTGATTGTGATACTGAATAATGATTCTGTAACATTCTGCCCCTGTCTGTGTCTTGTGCTCCCCCATGTTTTGTTGTATTTTGGTTTAGTCCGGTCTTGTTTTGGTTTTTCCCTTTTGCTTTGATTGTATCACCTGTGATTTTACACCTGCCTGCACTTTAGTCTTAATTTGTATGTCTTTAAATACCGCTGTCTTTTAGTTCAATTTAGTTCCTGTTAACGTCTCGTGAGGTTGGTGTCTTGTATGTGCGTTCTTTGTCTCCTCATGTTTTTGCTGCCCCGTCAGCTTTTTGTTTGTATTTAAAGTTTGTTTTATTAAATGTTGTTTTGCATTCAATCTGCCGCTTCCTGCCCGTCCTTGTGCGCACGCTAGTGAGCCACCAAACGTGACAGGGGGTAATTGTTACATTTCTGTCTGTTCTTAATTTCGTCTTCCTGTTTTGGTTTCATTTTGAGTTTCCCCCTTGAGAAGCCAATATTTGTTTTTTCCTGTGTCTGTGTGATTATTAGTTGATTATTCCCCGCCTCTGTTTCCCAGCTGTGTCTAGTTCTGTTGATTAAGTTCTTGTGTATTTATACTATTCTGTTAGAGTGTTTTAGTGTCAGTGATTAATGTTGTTATGTTCTGTTCCTCTGTTTGAGGACCGTTCTGATTATTATTAAAAACCCTTTATTGAGAATCTCTGCATCTCCCACAATCTCCTTACCTGGGCAACCATAACAATATTAGCTTTAATTGTAATATCGAATAACACACTAGTTAAAATTATAATCAAGTACTTTATGCATAATGTGCTTAAGTATAGTCAACGATTCAAACAAAAGCAACAGAAAAGATGCTTACAATGTGATTTAAAAGATATTTTATGTTATTTTATTACAAAGCACACCTTAAAAGTAGTACTGAAGTGTGTTAAGAAACAATAGTCATGCAAGTGTTTTTGTTAGTGTCTCATTAATACATTATTTTACATAAGTGCGTTTTAACATACTTTTAAAATTGTGTGCTACGAGTGTATGGTTTGCCACTATGGTTTCATGATACAATGCCATTATAAGATGCAGGCTGATACAATTAAACAAGTGATAAAAAAATAAATACTTTCCACCAGTCACTAAAATATTTGAAAACAGACTTTGTGCATTGGCAAGGCTAGTAGACTTTGGCTTCAAACTGTCTATGCTGGCACAGCTGATGTTGTGAAGCCAGTCAGTAATTTCATAGTCTTGTTTTGGCTGCAATCAAGAATTTTGAAAGGCAACATTTTAACCTGTTTTGGATTAGCTATTTTTGACTAGCAACAGATACATATTAAAACAAAGAAAAGGAGGATGGTTAGTTCACAAAAACTGCAGAAAACAGTTTTATCATGCATGTCCAAAAATGAAATATGATCTGAAGCTATATATATGTGCACATCAGCCAATCACTTTAATTTAGCATTCATGTAAAACCTATGCTAACATTCAGATTCATTAGCTGGAATGATTTAATTCTGATGGAAATAAAGAAGTGTTCATGTAAATGTGGCTGTTGATTGGATCTCAAATGCATATGCCACTTACATAATTCTTTGTGCGTCTACAGTTACTTTTCTACAGTCTGGATAGATTTATTTATTTTTTCTTACGATATAGTGTACATGTCAGTTGTGCTGTGGTTAAATAGCAATAACTGAGAGCATTCCTTATTTTCGTCTGGCAACTCTTTAAGACATCTGCACATCCTCAGGGAGCTTGATTGTTCGTTTAGCTGCTGAATAGGTGCTTGCTTTATGGTCTCGTCTGCAGTTGTTTGCCACACAGTCTGCTAAGGTTTAATTACATTTACTGTGGTGTGTCAAGTAGCTACAGCGTCAAAATCCTTTTGCAGTCAAAAATATGTTGTGTGGACTTCAAGCATGCTGTGTGGATTTTCACAGAATGGATTATTTCCATGCTATATTTTGTATATTGTCAGAATCAGGTGTTTCAGTTACAAGAGCCCACACTGAATGCGTGTTAGTGGTTTGCTCAAGCACGGCACTGCAGTGGCATATAAAGGTTCGATAAGTGCAGTTTTGTAACTCCTGCTCTCTTTCATCTGCACAGCTCGAGAGAGACGGAGAAGGTTTGGCCCTGTGGAAGTGAATGGAGTGGCTGATGCATTAGTCATTCTCATGCTCATGAGTCGATCGCGGCTGCTGTAAGGCTCGTTTTCATAGAGCTGGCTACTTTCCCAACCTGTGGCAGTTTTATCGGTCTCAGAGGAATCTCTTATGATCTTTCTCATTATCACATATGAGACTATACAAGCCTCTGTTTACTGGGGGCTTTTATTAGCATGATTTAAGATTCTGTGCTTTGAACAACATTTTAAGATATTTTAAAATAAAAGGATAGGAAAGGATGTGACATGTGGCCAGGTATGGTTTCCCTTACTAGGAATTTGTGCTCTGCTTTTAACCTATCCATATTTATATATGTGTAACATTTTTAGATGCTTTTGAAAGAATATAGATGTAAAATTTTTTAGATGCTTTTAAAAGAAGGCTTTTATGTTTGCCAAAACTGCATCTATTTAATAAATAAAAAAATACAGAAGTACAATTATAGTTTGAAATCCTGTTAACAAAGATAAATTTGGTGCATTATTGTGCCAGTCTAAAGAAAAATATCTGATCGCTCAGGGAAGGCAGACAAGAGTGATTCACGTCAACAGGTGAGTTTATTGGTGTTCAAACAGAGATTCTACTTCAGCAGGTAATATAAACGTGACGCATCAAAAACAGTCTCATAATGAAAAACAGGTACTCTGCTGGCAGTATTCAGGCAAGTCTTTTCACATAGATAGAGCAGTAAGGCGGAGGATTCCACAAGCGGGATTCCAGGTAAGTATTTCAATCGGTAAGTAGAAGGTAAGTATACTCAGTCTATGAATGGTCTCTTTAAAGTTCAATCCAGCCACAGTCCTTCCTTGCAGGGATTCAGATAAGTGGTAAGCGCTAGTAAACCTTGAGCTCAGCCATTGAGTGTTTGGCTGAGCGATCTTTTATGGAGTATGGCTGATGGCGGGCAGGAGTCAGTAATCAGGTGATTGGGAGCGAGTTAAAGGTGTTTGCGTGTCTTCTGTGGGTGCTGATCCAGGGACAGGTGAATGTGACGTTGTGATAATTATAATATTGAAAACATTGATATTTAATTTATATTTATTATATATATGTATGATAAAACAGTGCTTATTTGCATTTATTTGAAAAGTAACCTATAGTAACATTGTAAATGTATTTACTGTCACATTTTTCTTAATGTAATGCATTCTTGCTAAATAAAACAAACCAAAAAAAAAAAAAAAAACTTTAAGCCACAAACAGCATAGTATAAAGAAAATTAAAAGCAAGATATTTTAGGTCAAGATTTGTTACGATTAGTTTCAGAATAAGTTGCTGGTTGAAAGTTAAATGCTTTAAATGTATTTTTATGTATTTATCATCTGAATGCGTATAAATGTTTATCCAATGAGCATAATATGTTTGTCCAATCATAGCATTCAGCCCAAGGATTTTAATAGGCTGTCCTACCTGCCTGTTAACGTAGGTAATGGACATGATACTTTTTCAGCACATTCATATTGCAGAGCTAACAAAAATGAAACACTTTATTATGGTAATATTCTGTGCTTCATGAGCTTCATGAGACATGAGCTAATCTGGCAGCATTGACGCCATTTCTTTCCGTGTCTGTGGTCAGTCTCTGTTTTGTCTGTGTGTGGTCATTTGGTTTGGAGGAGGTGTGGCTTTGGGGAGTGATTTGCAGTTAGGGTCTATATTTATTTATTTTGGTTCCTTGCCGCTGTTGCTCTGGCTTGCTTAGTTCGGGACACCTGATTTCTAGTGACTATCCTCGTCTTGATTACAGAGACGGTCTCTACATTTGATAAATAAACAAATTCTTGTCATTATACATTACCATCACTCAGTTCTCCTATATGATAATGTTCAGTGCTTTGCTACAATCTGTATTGTTAAAAGCGCTATATAAATGAAAGTGTCTTGACTTGACTTTATTAATAAGCCAACTAATTGCTTGCAGATAAAAGTACTACTGTATTCCCTTAAATTCCAAGATTCATGATCACTTTCCTCCCTTTTTTTCCTGCCTTTATCACTAAATATAAAAAAAGCCTCCCTCTCAAAGTCATTCAAGACAACCAAGCATACATGAGGCTGTGTTGCTGTAGAGTAAATGATGCTGGATGACTCAACACTTGCATCCTGTTAATAACAATATTTTTTGTTGAAAATGACTTCCATTGGTATCTTCATAGACTTTTCTTTATCTTTGTACATTAATTAGGTCAATATACAGTCAATATAGCTTTCTTAAAAAAAAAAATAAAATACTTGGCCTCAAAGGTCAAGCTGTGTTTCAAAGGCAATGAACTGTTGATGCAACAAGAAACAATCAAAGTCTGGTGTTCTGCGTCAGTCGAGGCAAATCCATGTTGAGGACATTTATAATTTTTCCTTATTCATCCCTTCGGTGTCTAAGACTTTATAGTGACTGAATTCCCAAAGCCTAAACTCAATGCTCCTATGCATATTTAATGCTAAATGCAAAGACTACTGCTGTTGTGTGTCTGCTGACAATCCTGGGCCATAAATATTTTGCATTCTATACGGTCAAAGTGCAGTTTCAGTGCAGAGAAAAATCAATCATAAAGCACTTTGCAGTTCTGTGACAGTAGATACATTCTACTGCATACGTCTCATGCTTTGATTAATGCGAAGTATCTGCTCTGATGTTGTTGACTCCATTCCCATGAGCCAAACAACCACTGAAGAATTTAAACAGCATTCATGCTGCGGCGACCACAATCGATCATGTCTGTAATACAATATTTCTAAATATTGACTGATCTCCATTACAAGTCCTCAGAGATACTTTCTCTATTTAATGTGGCGTTACTTACCGCTGTAGTCTCCGGGGACATTCAGACGCTGGTTAACTCATTGTTCTTATTATTATTAGTTCTGAACAATGTGAAATCAAAAAGAGGATTTGATTCTGAGCTGCTGTCACAATCAACAAACAGATAAAGTGCTCAAGCCGGCAGAGACTCTTTCCATGGGACTCCCATTATGTGGCTATTATGAACACAGATCAATGTGATGAAATATTTAAAAAATTGGACCACAACTAATCAATTTTACATCATGACCTAGTTCGTGCTGCCAATTTGTTAACAATCCCATGAAGGATTGTGAAGTGATGGAAGCAAACAAACCTCTTGACATTTTTCTGTATGCCATCAGCCTCTCATACTGTTGTTTGCTATAACAATGTTGCTGTGTTGGTGATGTTATGATGGCCATTAAAGCAGGGACAGTTGGACACAAAACTCATGCTTTTCCAAACCTGTAAGACTGTCTTTTTTGCGTGTCTTTTTTCTTCTTTAATTCCAAATATTGAAAATGCCATAATCTCTATTCAGAATGATTCCGTTCTCAGCAGCAATTCAGGGACCCTTCTAAAAAAAAGCACATGCTGGTTAGCTATGTTTTGATGCAGGGATCCATATCTAACAGAGTTGGGAGTAACGCGTTACAAATTACAGTAATATATTACTTTTTGCTGTAACGCAGTAGTGTAAGGCATTACTAATCAGGTTTCAGTAATATTTTACTTGGTACATGTTCAGTAATGCTTGCGTTACAACATACTTTTAGCCGCAATTTTTATTGTTCAAAAAACAGCAATACACAAGATATTGACATATAAAAAAATATGCCACAAGTCAGCTCTATTTTGTGGTAATTATTCATGTGTGGTGTACAGGTGTGGTGTACTAAAGGACAGCTTCTAATATATACAGTATGTGTTGATTGATTTGTTTAATTCATCTCGCTCTCTCCGGGGTATCCTTGTATCCTTAGCTCCGCCCGGCTCGCTGCGAGTCCCTGCTAGCACCTGGACATATTCATGGTAATTAGGCTACTTTTGCTGATGCGTTGACAAGCTTTAGTCTATTGTGTGTATTTGAATGCAGCTGCACTGACGGCACGCTCTCTGTAGTTATTTTGGTGAAAGTAACTCAAAAGTAATATGGGAGTCATGTAACGCATTACAATTTTGAATCAGTAATATTGTAATGTAAGGAATTACATTTAAATAGCAGTAACAAGTAATATATAATATATTACAGTTTGGAAGTAACTTGCACAACACTTATACCTAATATGGTGTTTTTTTCAGCAGGGGAGTCATACGACATGTGTCATTAGCAGTAGCATGATGTAAACAAGCATGCTTTCAGAATTGACTTCCTGTGTGACTCCAGATGTGTAATGAAAGGGAAAGCTGTCTGAAATGCGTGTGTTTAGCAATTACTTAACAGTGAACCTGTGTGCCCTTGACTGGATCACAGCCTGCTATGAGATGTGATGTGTTAATGGGTAGTTTACATGTTAACTCTAGTCCATAGATGATATGAACTTTTTTTTTTTAATAGGCTGCATTTATACAAAAATGCTAATTTAATTCTATTTTGTTATTAGCATACTACTACTAAAATATTAGCATATTCCTTAAAAAACATGTTTTGCAGAAGCATAGAAAGAGTCATATAGAAAACGACATGTAGACAGTGTTTCTCTTTTTAAGGTGAGCTGTCCCTTTATTGGCAGGTTGCTTACCGGTTAAAGTATGTCTTTTTTTTTCCATGAGCAGCGAGGTTAGAAATGTATAATTGTTTTTGTAGCCAAAATGTTGAGGAATGTGCTGAAACAAGGTGACTTTTAAAATAAAAATCCCTTTACAGATATGGTAGACTGAGTACAGCTGTATCATATCATCATCTGTGTGCACATTCAAATTTGTGTCCTCTCTCATGTGTGAAAGATTTTCAGCATGTAGGTCACTTTCTTGCAAAAAGACATTTTCGTACTATTTAATTATGAATAGTTTGTTATTCTAACCTCAATTCTAAACTGGAAGAAGAATAAAACATTGCTTTTGTGAATGACATTGCTGCTGCCTGAGGGTTACTGTAGGCCGCGGGAATGACTGCTCGCTTCCCATCAGTGATAAGAAAGGCTTTGTTGTGTTCGTGGAAGCAGAGAAGATTCGAAGTCCAGCTGTCCTTGTTCTCACACATCTTGATCGTGACGCACACAGACTCCACCGTGAGGTGTTGAGTGAAACAGCAGCGTCTGCAGGAAGATACTGAAACATCTATTTTGTTGACTGTCTGTTGAACATTTCCTACATTATTTAAACATTCCCAAACACATTTGAATCAAAGCTTAAAGGTTTCATCGAGTTTTAACTATTGTAATTGCAAAATCAATACCTTGTTAGCCTACTGTAGCTAAATATCAATAATTTACTACTAGATCTGCTCTAAAACGTTTACAGGACCTTTCTGTGATGTGTATTATTAGTGCATGCTTATAAAAGAGTTTATCAAGATAAAATATCAAGATACATTAATTACACAATGATGATGAAAAACAAACAAACAATAAAAGCCATCCAAGAATTTGTAAATGTTTTATTGGGTATCATGGGGCTATTGATTTGAATGGAAACGGTAATGGTCCCTTTTTATTGATAATTGGTCGCCTCCTATTGGTAGCTTTTTAAATCCACTAAATCATAATGGAATATGTCCCAAAACACAGAAAAGTGCATTCTCCTTTTAGTGTGGTTGTCAAACTTGTGGATATTTCATCAAACAGATTGCTCAAGCCTTAATAAGGAGGGTAAATAAACCCATTACAATCGTTATTTCACATGCTTTCGTGATCAAAAGTTTTTGTGTTGAAGAACTTCCTCTTTCTCTCAGCAGAAGAGGTCTTGTGGAGATGTTTTGAAACACTCGAGGAGTGTACAGAGGGAGTACGGAAAGCACCAGACCACCTTCATAATTCAGGGAAAGCCGGGTTTACTCATCGCGTGGGGTTTACTCCAATTGACTTTTCAATGCATATGTATCTAGATAGTGCTATATGTTTATGTTGTAAATTCTTCAAAACAACATTATAAATAGAGGGATGCCTGGTGTGTTTTCCGCTCCGGTAGACTCTCATTGGCTCTGGAGGGTTTCTATTCGCTCTGCGTGGCAACAGCCTTCCCATCCACCCAGCAACCCCCATTAGTGATGCTGCACCTCGCAGGGGCCGCGCTGCAGCATCCTGAGGAGTTGTCATGGCAACGGCGCTCTGACCCTGGCTTGCGCTTTAGCTGCAGTAACTAAAAGGCTTGACCTGGATTCTGCACTGCAGGTTTAGTAAGACATGAACAGCTGACCTGCTTTACATTGTCTAGGCTCTGTCTGACACAACACACCAGCATCTCAGAGAAATCAAAGCTGTGCACCTCTGCTCTCTCTACAGAAATGTTACATGTGATAGCAATACTGCTGAGCTGTTATATAAATAGCTGACATTAACGCACAGTTTGTTGAGCGTAATACACTACACAGCTGCTACATTCAGCACAAATAATTGTAGACAAACATACATGATATTTGGTGTGTCTGTTTTAATAGGTTTAATGGCCATGGAAGCTGTAGTTGAAAGTAATGTTCTGGAAGGGGAAATGGTCCTTTCCACCACAAATATTACAGTGACACTCCATCCCATCACCCACATGCTGCCACACTTTACCACATACCGTGCTAATATTTATCAGCACTGGAAAGAACCGCACCACTTTTAGCATCATAAATGTGAAAATGCAATTTTATTTCCGTCAGCGATTCTTAGATGTCAGCCTGGGCAATCTTCCACTTTAAATGCATTTTACAGTGACATTTACAGATTCTGAGTGGCTGTTATTGTTATTTTAAACTGCTAGAAAAGATATTGTTCTCCCTCTGTGGTCATTAAAAGTAAAAGTAAAAGATAGGAGATTGATGTAATAGAAAATCAATGTTTGAACCAAACATCTGGAAATGGAGCAAAAGCAGAGATCTACATAGCGAAGTAGTCTGATGCCGTGATCATAATTTTCAGAAATAATCTGACATTGATTTGGTCTGGATTATTTTTAGAGGTTTTTTTGGGGGGTATTGAAGCCTCTCTTTCATTGACAATTGTTACAACAATAAAAAAATCCCAAACAAAATGGTCTCCTGTTGTTAGATGTATGCTTTTTTGGCTAATGGTTTGAGGTTTGTCTTCTAGTGACTTTGCTTTTTTTCACCATGTTGAATTGTAGTATGGAGGAACACATCCCAAAATATCTTACTTATATTTATATCATATCATTGTTTAGGATTGGACACCCCTAATCTAGTATAGCGATGGGAGTTCTGCACACCTATATCTAAAGAAAGGATTGTGGAGGATTTGTCATAATATCCATTACTGTTCATTCATTTATAAACAGGTGTTGGTTGTTGTTGTTGTTTCATGCGGTTCTAGGTGTGACAAACGGAAGAAACAGACAGAGATAGAAGCTCTCAGTGCTGCCCACGGTTCATCTGCACTCTTCCTGAGGTGTCAGCTCTCCATCTCAGCCAGACTGTGTAGGAGAGATGCTTCTATTCCTGCTCCGGTGCAGGGCTTGAGCCTCCAGCAGTGCTGCCTCATTATGCTGGACTCTGTAGCTCCTACTCAAATAGTCGTGTAGATGTAGACAACTCACATGGATGAGGTTGTTTGAAACGGACTAATCTGGTGTCAAGCGAGTCTGCTAGATTGACGTATGGAAGTCAGAGTGTATTTGGGGTCGGTTGGCTGTCATTGAACCGAGGAGCAATTTGTGCCTTGAGTTTCAGGACTGGCTTGATTTCTGTGGGTAATTCAAACAGTGCATGGGTTGCTTGTTGTTGTGTGCACAGACCATGTGAGACATATAATGCAATGTTCTGTGTCTACAGAACAAGATTCACCCAGGGAATTGGACATCTGCAGAAGGTTAAAGAAACTCGTGGCTCTTCATTTGTGTATGATTGAGCATACAATGCTGTCAAGCTGAACTTGCCATATCTTGATCATTCATGTGTCTTGTAATAACCGATAGCATTTGACATAATTAGTGTAAACATTCTAATGTCTTTTTGTGTTCTTTGGAAGAAAGAGTATCATCAAGGTTTAGAAGAACATGAGGTTGAGAACTCATGAGATTTAAGAGTAACACATCAATTTCTGTTCAATTTCCCATGTTTCTTTATCTTTTGGATTAAAATGAATGTTTTGCCTTTGGGGAGATGACCCATATGCTGTTCCACCTTGGTAAACAAATGGTGTTGGCCCAGCAAATGCTCAGCCATGTGTCCCGAGATTTGACACAGGCCTTGTTGCTGTACTGCAGACACCATTCACTCCCAATGGAATATGGCTGGCTCTTGCAGGCCCCTTTTGCAGCTGTTATTAACATCTGTCTCAGGTGTCTCACTTCTGATGCCAAGTGGACAAAACCATGTGTACTATTGTGTACTATGTCCAAAATATTTTGTGATGCAATCAGTAGCTGAATTCACACTTTCCAGTGCTTTTTTTTGGAAAAAATAATATAAAAATGTAAATTCTATTACACTATTGTCAGAATTGTTAGTCTACCTAATGAACAGAGTTTGACGGTGACAGACAGGGAAACTAAATTCCAATTATAGAATGAGTCTATAAACAAAAAAATAATCACATACATATAAAAAAATAATCACAACAAAAAAACAAATAATTTAAAACCTTTTACATTTTTTTTTTTACATTTTAAACAGTTAAAAATAGAAAATGATTACATAAAATACAGTGCAGTCAGTTTGGATGTACAGTAGCACAGTGCTCATTCAATAAATGCACAGTAAAGACAAAGTTTTAAGTCTTGATTTAAATGTGGCTATATTTTAGAATTTTAGAATCCTGGCAGCAGCATTCAGGGTTCTTGGGAAGGTTGGTGAGGTGACCATTACAACAAGTTTCTTCAAGTCTTGACTGCAAACGTCTCGGTTACTTATTGTAACCCTTGTCCCTGAAGAAGGGAACGGAGACGTCATGTTGGTGACTGACGAATAGGAATCTCGTTTCGAGATGCCAAAACAACTCTGCGTGTATGTAAACACGCCAATGAATTTCATTGGCATAGGCTGATTAGGATCAGCTGAACCCAATCGCAGCGCGAGTATAAGTAAGTCAGCAGCTCTAGCGTTCATTAGGTTTTTGCTGAGGAGCCGAGCCGTTGTTACAGCCCCTAGCGCCGGTAAAGCCCCTATGACGACGGAACGTGACGTCTCCGTTCCCTTCTTTAGGGAACGAGGGTTACAATACATAACCGAGACGTTCCCTTTTAGTCGAATAGGGATCCCTACCAAAGCGCCATAGAGACTGTCCCTTCCAGCCCCATGTGAGAGTCACCAACCCCCTGTGTT
>JAUCMT010000013.1:966003-986262 GCA_032357475.1 Enteromius thamalakanensis | reverse complement strand
GGGTGCACCCTGAGCCTGGTATGCCAGGGTGATGGCATCCACTATCCAGTGGGCCATCCTCTGCTTAGAGACGGCATACTCACCATGAAGAGCTGGTCTGAGGTCTTGAAGCTCTGAAACTCTTTGAAACTTGAGGCACGAATCGTCGACTGAATATGCCTGCAGGTCCCCTAGCCTCTTGATGGAGGCCAATGCGAGCAGGAGCGTTTTCATGATAAAAACCTCAACTCGACTACTGGAAAAGGCTCAAAGGGATCCTCTCTCAATGCTCTGAGCATGAGAGTGAGATCCCAAGCGGGTATACTAGAGGGCCGAGAAGGATTTAACCTCCTAGCCCCCCTAAGGAACCTGGTGATCAGATCATGCTTACCCAGAGTCTGTCATCTAACCTGTCATTGACAAGGTCGTGGTTTGCAGCGATAGCAGCCACATAGACTTTAAGAGTGGAGGGAGACAGCCTTCTCTTCAACCCTTCCTGCAGAAAAGAAGCACGGATCCAATCAGGTGTGTTCGGGGGTCTTCTCTTTGAGAAGAGCACCAGTCGATGAACAGGTTCAATTTCAACGCGTAGGCCGCTCTTGTAGAAGGCGTTCTCGCAGAAGAAATAGTATCAAATACCCCTTGAGGTAAGCCACTTAGAACCTCCGCGTCCTGTCCAGGGTCCAGAGGTAGCATTTTCACAAATCTGGGCATGGGTGCCATAGGGTGCCTCGTCTCTGAGTCAGTAGATCCTTCCTCAGAGGAATCGGCCAAGGAGGGGCTGTCAAGAAGAGTATCGGGGAACCAAGTCCTGGTGGGCAAATAGGGGGCTACCAGCAGGACCTGCTCCTCGTCTTCCCTAACCTTGCACAGGAACTGTGTTAAAAGGCTCACTGGGGGGGCGCATATTTGAACAGCCCCTAAGGCCAACTGTGAGCCAGGGCGTCTCTGCCTAAGGTTCCCTTGGTCACATCGTAAAACAACTGGCAATGAGAGGTTTCTGGAGAGGCAAACAGGTCTGTGCTGCACCGAACTTCTCCCAAATCAACTGGACGTCAGGGGATGGAATCTCTATTCTCCAGGGAGCACTTGGACTCGAGAATGCTCGTCGGCCGTGAAGCCAATGCTGAAGCGGTCTCATACGGAGCAACCCCAGCAGAATTACCCCTGAAGCCGCTACCATATGCCCCAGGAGCCTCTGAAATTGTTTCCGCATTCTCGTTCTAGAACGTATTCAAGCAAGTCAGCAGAGACTGAGCACGCTCTTCTGTGAGGCACGCTGTTTGGGCTACCGAGTCCAAGTCCATCCCGAGAAAAGAGATCCTGTGCACCGGACAGAGTTTGCTCTTCTCCCAGTTGACCCGAAGATCCGACAGGCTGAGGTGTTGTAACACCAGGTCGCACAACTGAGCTCTGGACTGTGCGTCGAGGTAGTTGAGTATACGAACACCTTTCTCCTTCAGAGGAGGCTGCCTCGGCCACTTTTGTGAACACACAGAGGGCAGGACACGATACTGATATGCTTCTCCTTCGAACGTGAACCTCAGGAAGGGCCTGTGTCGCGGAAGGATAGAAACATGAAAGTACGCGTCCTTCAGGTCTATTGCTGCAAACCAATCCTGGGGACAGATGCAATTGAAAATGCGTTTCGGCGTCAACATCTTGAACGGAAGCCTGTGAAGAGCTCGATTCAAGACTCCCAAATCCAGGATCGGTCGTAACCCACCACCTTTTTGGGCACTATGAGATACGGGCTGTAAAACCCTGTTCTCATATTGGTTGGAGGGACCGGCTCTATTGCTTTCTTCTCAGAAGAGTAGCAATTTCCGCACACAGGACGGAGGCATTTGCAGCATTCACCATAGTGAAGCGAACACCCCTGTACCTGGACGGCCGCCGGGTGAACTGAATCGCATAACAGAGCTGAATGGTGTTGATGAGCCATCGAGACGGCCTGAGCCCTATCCAGGCATCTAAGAACCGAACAAGAGGCACCATCGCAACCACCGGGGTGCTGGAGATGGGGCAGCGGGTGGAAACCCAGGGGTCCAGTCTGAGCGTCTCTGAGCCGGTTCGGAGGGAGCCTGCATGTGTATGTGTGTGGAAGTTACCTGCATTTCTGCAGAAGTGAGGCCAGAAGTCCGTTGGTTCGTGCTCCCTGTGCTCTGACTGCTGCCTGAAATGAGAGGAGAGTGTGTGTGTAACAAAGCAGGGGCCTGGACTGGAGCCCCGCTGTCGGCTCCTCGACGCGTGACGGAAACTTCAGTCTGCTTCTTTGGCGGTGGGGACAGCTGGGCAACGTCTCCACTGCGTCGCCAACGATGCCAGGCTGTGACATGGGAGCATTCAAGAACCTAATCTTGTCTGCATCACTCATGTCCACCAAACACAGCCAAAATGGTGCTGCTGGACCACCATCGTGCACATCGCACAACCCAGGGCACGCGGCGTAACCTTCGTCGCACGAAGCGCGAGGTCCGCCGCGGCACAAGCTCGGAAGAACCTCTGGATCGTGGCCACCCTTGTGCAGAGCTCTCAGTGCCTTGGCCTGATGTACCTGCAACAATGCTACAGCGTGTATGGAAGAAGCAGCCTCTCCTCAGGCTTTAAAGGCATCATAATCGTATGCCAATGAAATTCATTGGTGTGTTTACATACACGCAGAGTTGTTTTGGCATCTCGAAGCGAGATTCCTATTCGTCGGTCACCGACGTGAGGTTCAAAGTGACCGACTGTTTGTCTGTTTTTTAACTGATAGTATGCTCATTTAATTACTGCTTTGACATGACTACTGAAACTAAAGTCTCTAAAATCACACCAAGATTCTAGACTTGATTTTTGATTGTTTGACCCATAGAGTCAAAGTGTGCATTCAACTTCATCTTTGTTTTCAAATGCAATGACTTCAGTTCTCTCCTTTTTTAACTGAAGAAAGTTTTGGCACATACAGCTGTTAATTTCATCAGTGCATTGGCAGAGGGAGTCAGTGGGGTTGTAGCCATTTGGAGATAAGGCTAAGTAAATCTGAGTGTCGTCAGCATAACTGTGATGGGCAATAACTGTGATGGGATGCCTTGGAATGTACTAATGACATTCCATAATGACTTAAATTACTGAAATTATTTAATTTTCATTTTGGGGTGAACTATCCCTTTACTTTACTATCAGCTCTTCTATGAGAATGTTTGTTCTGCTCTGTATTTTGTTGTAGATGTGATGGATCAGCACAGAGCGCTTCACTCCGGTTGTCTGGTGTCAGGGGTCCGAACTCCCCCCATCCGCCGCAACAGCAAACTGGCCAGCCTGGGACGCATCTTCAAGCCCTGGAAGTGGAGGAAAAAGAAAAATGAAAAGCTGAGACAGGGCTCTACAGGTGAGTTAGGAAGAGTAAAACATTTAACTATGGTATAATAATGTATAAAGATCACAGGGATAGTTACACATCCTTCAGATGAATGTCATTGTATCTCAGCCTTCATGCTATTACTTTATATAACAGTAATTTCAGTAATAGTTACATTTCTAGATTCAGACAGTTTGATGCTACATTTAAGAAAAATCACTCGAGCAACAGTGTGATTTAATTAAATATCAGTTCAAATCAATATTGAGTTACATAATTTAAAAAATATATATATTTTTCTAATTAATTACACCACAAATATTAATTTACGTAAACTTGTGTTTACGTCTTTTTAATGAGTGCCAATTTAAAAGTTTGATTAAATATTTAGATATTTATATAAACATTTAGATTTTAATAAATCTTTTTTTTTTAATAAAGCTTTAATTTAATCAATTATTGTTTGTTGAATAAAGGAGTTACTATGTCAAATTGAATAAATGTTTTGATGGTATTAAAATAAATTAGCATTGTTGTATTTACCACAGTCAATAAACAAATTCTGACAGTGTTAATTTCTTTAACTGATTCTTAGTATCTCTCCCACATTGCTTGATTTAGAGACTGAAGTACTGTAGTGCTGTATTTGCGTTTTCATTGAGATCTATATTTGACTCTATCTGATGGCATCTGCAGGGCTGGAGAGGAAAGTGCCTAGCAGACAGAATCGAGAAGATCTTGTCAGGAAGGGTCTGGCAGAGGCTGGCATGGGTGAGACACTGCCAATCGCTCCCAGCAGCATACATGCTAGTGTTAGCCAGATCACCTGCTCCTGTTTGAGCACCAGCAGAGTTACGAGGCTTTCATGAGCATGTGATGACAGCCGTTCTTCCCATGCTTGCAGAGGCGTGTGGCGCGAGTCCAGACGAGGCCGGAGCTCCAGCGCTGGACGAGTCTGATGTAGACGAGTGCGAGGACGAGCCCATGGCTCCGCTGGCCAGCAACACAGAGGATCTGGGGTCTGATGAAGACAATCTGTCTGCAGGTCAGCATCCATAAAGCATTACCTTCTGAGAGTCAACACAGTGAAAAAAGATGCTGTTAACTTTATCACAGTTGCAATGTTTCTACGATAATTCCTTAACCTTCAGGCTTTGTCAAAAAAAAAATACAATTAAAACAGAGGTTATTGGAGAATGTCATAAAAGAAAATACTTAAATTTTAAAACTAAACGTCTGTCATATATAGCTTCTTTGTAATTATTTGCGAAAATTGTTCTGAGAGAGAATTGTTTTAAAGTAAATAATACACTAATTTATTCCAGTGCAAGTCCTGGTTGAAAAGTTAAAAACAAGGCCTGTGGAAAGGATTTTGTTCTTTACTTTTTTAATTTATTGTTGAATATTCTGTTTCAGTAACATGACTCATTATGGAAGCAAAATTGGTTGCACATCATCTTGAGTGTATAAACAGTTTTCATTTAAAATTTCCAAGAAACAATTACAAAGAAATATCAGGTAACACACTGAAGTGAACATGAAATAAAGACTAAAACAGTATTTTCTTTTAAGATATATACTTTTTTTTTTAAGTGTAACATGTTAGAATTGATATATACAGTATGTAAGTTAAGCCCATTTCCACTTTGTCTTTTTAAAAGATTTTATAAAAAGTAATTATTTATATTTATATGGTTAAAATATTAACAAATCCTTGCCTACAGTATAGTGAAAAACTGATTTGCTAAAAGGTATTTGAAAAATATTTTTGACCATGGACCACTAAACCAGTGTGCAAATTTTTAAATTGAGAATTATACATAATCTGAAAGCTGAATAAATAACCTTTCCGTTGATGTATGGTTTGTTTGGAAAATATTTGGATGGGATTAAACCATTTGAAAATCTGGAATCATATGGAAGTCATAAGCAATGAAAATTATTCTCATTACAGTGAGGGATATTACAACATGTTTTAGGCTTAATATTAAGAAATGCGCATTTCATGCACAAACAGTACTCCAAATAAAGTTTAATCAGAATTTGTATAGCAGTAAGTCTCAAGCATATTTGAAGTATACTCATTATGAAATAAATGCATTTGAAATATATGACTATTTTTGCTAGGTTTGACAAGAACGAGCAGCGCTTGAATCAGCACTAGGTGGCAGCAGAGATTACAAAACGCTCTTTTCTGGCCTGATCTTTTTACAGCGCGAGACGCCACAGAGATGATAGACACAGAAGGGGAACTTGAACAAAGTGAGGATGAGGAGAAGTCCTGTGTCGATACCTCAAACAGAGGGGCCAGCTTGGGACCCCCGGAGGCTTTTGAGTGCCATGAGCAGAAAAAAGAGGAGGTGGTGCTCAGAGAAGTCCACACTCCTTCAGCCAAACTTCCTGTGAAGCTGCTTACTAGACTGGGAAGCCTCGATGGTCCGTATCAGTTTATAAGATGCATGTATGCTAGTTGTCTTGATTTGTCCAGAAGTGTGCTTATTTAAGTCCTAATAAAAAAAAATGTCTTAATCTTTGCCCTTGTCTGTTAGGTACCCACTCTAACCCTAGCCGGCCCGCTCCAGCTACGCTGCCCAGGAACTTCACCCTGCCCAAAGATGCCCTGCGGGGCCGAATCTCCACCCCCACAGGCTCCCCTCACTTAGGCCCGATGCACCCTCAGCTCCCGCCTAGCTGTATCATTGAGGAACTGCATCGTGCCCTGGCCTCCAAACACCGGCAGGACAGGTGAGACAGACCTTCTGCAATAATTTATCCAGCTTCGCTCATCTTCCACTAAAAGCACCTTATTGAAGTAGTTTATATGAATTTTGTAATATGAACTCACATGATAGGTAAATTACTCTTCATATGTTGGGGTTGGTAAGATATTTTAATGTTTTTTTTTTAAATAAGTTTATTTAACCAAAAATAAATTAACTGTTTTCTGTGTGATGATCTGTTACACTGCAATTAATTCCTGTGCTCAAGTCATATTCCAATCTTCAGTGTAACATGATTCTTCAGAAATTATTAGAAGATGCTGATTTACAGCTCAAGAAAGATTTCAGATTATTATCAGTGTTGACAAAAGTTGTGTTGCCAAATGTTTTTATGGAAATTGTGATTAGTTTTTATTTTTCAGAACCCTTTTAAATAGAAATTTCTAAAGAATTTTCAAAAGGTAAATTTTGATAAAATGAATGCGCCTTTCCAGAATAAAAGTATTAATGCTCTTCAACAACAACAGCAACAAATGTTTCCGACCCCAAACTTTCAAACAATTATGCTTTGAAAATCCCATGATGTTTTTTAAAACAGTTTATGCATGTGATCATTTGACCATTATAAAACACAACGTTTCAGATGATTGGCTAATGTTGTCAAACAATTAATTGTGATTAATCGCATCCAAAATAAAACTTTGTTTACATAATATATGTGTATATACTGTTTATATTAATTGTTGTATAAATAAATACACAGATACAGTATATATATTTAGAAAATATGTACATGTATTTAAATGTACAACTAACTAACTTTTTTTAATTGTTTTTTTTACATGCACATCTATTCTTTTTCATAGTTTCCATGGAAAGGAGATCCGTAGCTCACCCAGACGGCGCACGGATGGCCGTTTGTCCCGCACTGCCAGCACTGAGAATGAGCCAAGCGAAGAGGTTCAGAACAAAAAAGAGGCAGAAGAGAACAAGGAGAACATGCGTCTGGATGAATACTACAGCGACCAGGACAGCTGGAACGAGTCCGTCATCTCTGGTCTGTTTCTTACACTTAGAGTTTAAACTGAGATTTGGGATCAGTGTTATTTTGACATTATTTATGCGCTTACACTGCAATAACATGCTAGCAACCCTGGTTCAGTGGCTGTGATATTTATTTATACATGTATTTTTTATGTTTTTGTAAATTGGTCTCTGAGCACCAGTGAAAAATGTTGACATACTTGGGTATTTTGTTGCATTCAGAATACTCCTCATGCCAGAAATGAAGAAGCTTTTCTTCTTCTAGACTTGATTTGTCAGCAACATCTGGTGTCCCACTTCTAACACAGCCTGCTGTCATTACATGTGGGCCAGAGAGAGAGAGAAAGAGAGAGGATGCAAAAACAGAAAGAAAACAGGACTGAATGAAACACGACAGCTCTGCACTGACACTGCTGATTCCTTCATAAATGTGTAGCCTATTGAACTGTATTTGGTGTAAACTTACCGGTTATAGTGGAAATGCTAAACAACTCTAGGTTTGAGAGTAAAACTAATACAGGTTATATAAATGAATGCCATGAAACCTGTTTGTTATAATAAAGCCAACTCTTGTGTCATGAACAAGTATGGTTCTTTTGATTCATTTTACCCTCAGAAATGATTATATGCATATGTGTTTGGGTCTGTGCAGGTACACTTCCGCGAAGAATAAGAAAGGAGCTTCTGGCAGTAAAGCTGCGAAACAGACCCAGCAAACAGGAGCTGGAGGACAGGAACATCTTCCCTGTGCGCAGTGATCAGGAACGCCAGGAGATCCGGCAGCAGATCGAAATGAAGCTTGCCAAGTGAGTTTGGTTATTCCATGTCCTGTCATACTAATGCTACTGTATGAAGGTGGATAACAGTTTCATTCACATTTAATATACAGTACACTCCTGATGAAAAGCTTTTATCAGAGAAATAAATTACAGTATTCAAAACCTTCAAGAGAAAACAGCTATTTTAAACTGTACTATTTCTCAATATTACTGTTTTGCTCTATTTTTATAGAATACATGCAGCCTTGTTAGACAAAAGAGACTGCTTACACAAACATTAAACAAATTACAGACCTCAACATTTTGAATGGTTCCATGCTATGTATTATAAGTAGTTTAAATCATTGTTTCCCTTCTTTAGTTATATTAAGAACACAAAAATGAATATTGTTGAAAACAATATGTTGCAACATAAGATATTGGTGATTTACAGTTTGTGTTGCATCTTTCATGTTTTTTAGGTGTTTTTTAGCCATCAGTTTAATATACATGCAGTAACTACAGCACATATTAGCTGCAGTAGGGGGAGCTATAACATTTCTGTATCTGTGAAAACCAAGTAAATGATCACACACTTATTTTACCGCCATGTTTTTTCTGCGGTATTTGAGTCAGGTTGGCAAAACTGTGTTGACATATACTGGTATTTTATCGTATGATTTTATGGAACAAGCTGTCTGGGGACCTGTGGATAAAAAATACGGCACACATCTCTGTAAAGTATACTTTACAGCAAACTTTTAGCTGTTTTAGTGAAAAATTCCTCCAAAAAGCTGTTTTGGCCTTATTTAACTAAAAGAGTTCCACTAAAAGTTTCAGTGATGTTTGGTAAAGTGTAGATGCATGATTTTGTTGTTTGATGATAACAAAATCTGTTTTATAGTAACCCTCCCAAGCAAGGGAGCAATAGTCAGATAAACCTCTTTTTGTCTGGCTCTCCAGAAAACTTTAAGCTTGCTTTTAGGGTAGCCAGATGTCCACTGTTTCCTGGGAAATACAGGACTTTCCCATGAAAACAGGACATCTGCTTACCGTAAGTGGTTTGAAAGCTATTTAATTTAGAGAAAAAAACAATCAACACTGTTGATATTTTTATTCTCGGTTTAAATGTTGTTTCTTGGAGACCACTTTTATGCACCCTCCATACGACCACCCTCATTTATCATTTACGTTTCTTTCTTAAGTTATTCAAGTCATTAACTGGTTATGCCTCCTCAGTGACTGGGTAATAAACAGCAATTTCTGCCAGTGTCCTCTTGGTTGCAGTGTATTTATCCTCCTCAGCTGCAATTATAAGTGAACTAATAAAAAATTTATTAGAACGTTGTGTGTAATCCCAATAGCTGTAAATAACTGGAGAGTTGCTTAAGTAAGAGGAACAGAGCAAAGACTGCTAACGGCCAAAGTCTAATGGACAATTCTACTAAGCAACGGCTTCCTTTACTAAAGCTGGGCTAATTTTTTATTTGGGGGTTTAGACGACACTGCATCACTCATCAGCATGATTTTGGAATTTGTAACACAATCTGTTGTGACATCTGTAGATGCCAACTAAATCTCTATCATGCAAAAATTAAACCATATGTGAACATGTTCCATAAGCGACGTCATGTCCTGTTGGCCAAGGCTCATTTAAAATGGACATAACGATATTTAAAGTGGTAGATTGTTTTCATTTTTAATTTCTGAAGACAAATATTGCAGAAACTGGATACAAACATTGTTGGCCCAGATCCGGCTTAGCTGGCCTGCATGAATTTCACACGGGCCAGATGTGGACCGGATCTGAACCAACACTATGTTGCTGTCAAAAATGAAAATGACACCGTAATCTACTCACCCTAAAGCCATTCTAGGTGTATATCACTTTCTTCTTTCAGATGAACACAGTCAAAACTTCCAAATAGGAGCAGTCATGGCCTAAAGGTTAGAGTAACCGAAAGGTTGTGGGTTCGAGTCAGGTCTGGCAGGGATTTTAAGTGGGGGGAGTGAATAACTAGCACTCTCGCCACTTTCAATACCACTTCTGAGGTGAGACCCTTGAGCAAGACACCATTCCCCTAACTGCTTTCCAGGCGTCGCAGCATTAGCTGCCCACTGCTCCGGGTGGGTGTTCATGGTGTGTGTGGCTGCCCACTGCTCCGGGTGTGTGTTCACGTTGTGTGAGTGTGGTTGTTCACTTCTCACTGATGTGTTTGTGCACTTGGATGGGTTAAAACACAGAACACAAATTCCTAATATGGAAAACCATACCTGACCGCATGTCACTTCCTTTCCTTTCTTAATGCTGGTGGGTAGTGGCCATAATTTAAACCTTTATAAATCAGATATATTCGGAAAGTACACCGTCGTAAAACTATTTATTTTTTTTAAAACTCAGACTGTGTTTGACAGAAGAAAGTCATACACACCTAGGATGGCTTGGAGGTGAGTAGATTATGGCGTCAACAAAGTCCCTCCTACATCTGTGGGATTATTTTACCTATTGTATCACCCCCTAGGTGGTTACTGTTATTTAGTTTAGGTAAGTACGAGCTAGGCTTCAAATGATTAGTCAACATTTTTGAAGTATTGAAAATAAAAATTTAAATGAAGTGGTGTGAAGCTAGGTATGGTAGTCCATGCTAACCCATTTGCTCTGTATGTAACCCAACAGCAGTAAGTAGTGAACATTTGACCTCATACAACCTATTTTTAGGGCCTGCAATAACACAGTTTGACCAGTGTGATGCTGTAGTGCAAGCAATCCAAAAAAGAAGATTATTATGAGGCATGCAAACAAAGCCAAACCAGTAGAGTGTATGTAAGTTTTATAAAACCACACACAGAAAATGCTGTCATGTCTGAAGGCCTAAATAATCACAACCAAGTTATTTTTGTTGTTGTTTGGTTAGAGGTAAAAAAAAGATTAAAATACGTAAGAAGTGCTTTAAAAGTGACGTTTAGATGAACAAGTAAAGCTATAAAACTTCCTCACAAAAACACAAAACAAACATGGCTTAAACATGACAGTTAAGACAGCATCGGCTTATAGTGATGTGGATGACTGTACCATGGGCTCCAGCCATGTTTATGTAACACTTTATGCAATGGATTGCTTTTAATAATGTTAAGCTTGAAATTATAATTTCAACATTATTTTCTGCTATGAAGCAGCTCAATTTGTATATAAAATATGCAATATTTGAATGAATTGCAAAAGCTGAAAAATCTAGTAATGACTAGTGACTAGTAATCGCTGAACTAATAAATTATGAAAATAATCATTTGTTGCAGTGTGAGTATAGGCAGGACTGCCCCAAACTCCATTAGTTGTTATGAACATGTCAGATAAATGTTTTTAAATAAAAATCCTGACAGCTTACCATCTTTAAGCTACCCTAGTCTACTGAAACTCAGTGGTGTGTAATTAGCATGTACTAATTACATGAGAAGCGATGATGAGGTCCCACCTCACATTCTCTCTTGATGCTTGTTACTGTGTGATAAGGTACAGAGTAAAACTGCCTTTGTGTCAAGTGATGCCACACATTTTCTATTTAAACACACACAGTATTTCACACTTTAAATTTGTCATTAATATTAAGGATGTTGCTCTTTTTTTAGGTTCAAAGCACTATTAGAAACAAAGGCTATTAGAAAAAAAACCTGGCATCAGAAGATGTTCTGGGAACCTGTGATCAGCTTTTCAACATTTCAATAGCAGTTTAGAATCTATAGTCCATTGTTGGCGCTCTGTTGTTGTAATCTGGTTGGTTTGGCTACACTGCAAAAAATGCTTTCTAAGACAAGATTTTTTGCCTTCTTTCCAGCCAAAATATCTAAACATTCTGAAATCAAGAAGAATTTTCTAGACAAAAAACAATTACTGTCTTGTTGTCAGAAAAAACAAGCTAAAATTAAGTGAGTTTTTACTTGAAACAAGCAAAATAATCTGCCAATGGGGTAAGCAAAATAATCTTGTTTTCTGTTTGAAATAAGAATATTATGCTTATCCCACTGGGAGATTATTTTGCTTGTTCTAAGCAAAAAGTTACTTCATTTGAGCCTGTGTCTTCTTGATTTCAGAATCTTTAGATATTTTAACTGGAAACAGGACAAACAATCTTGTCTTAGAAAACATTTTTTTGCAGTGTAAAGGGTAATGCTGTGTCATGTTGTTACAGGTGTAAGTATACAGGGAACCACTTTGGAGTCCAGTCTCCCCTGAGCCGCTCTCGGATGGGAGTCTGAGACAGGCCGCGCACAAACAGCTTATGTAAAGCATCTGCTTACGCAACCGAGCGCTTACAGATCGATCCCGGACACAGTAGTGAGGATGAACTCTGCTGAGTGGTTAAGAGAAATGGATGCTGGGTCAGATCGTGTCACAGGGTGTTAGGATTTTATATATTTATGTTTGTGTGTCAATTGCCCTGAACTTCGTCACTGTGTTCAATCAACACATGATGGGCTTCACTGATACAAACATAACTAATTATACACTGCAGGATCAGAAAGAACTGTTGTATAAATACTAGTTCAGGAATTTACATGAACATTATATTTTGCTGAAACTATTTGCTCTGGAAGACCAAAGACTGCTCGTTAGATTTACCCAAAACTAATTATATCTCACGTTTAAGCGCTAAAGTGTAGTCATGTGATAGGTCATAGGAGAATGGTTCGACTGATTCAAGCTGATAGAAGAGTAACTTTGACTGAAATAACCACTCGTTACAACCAAGGTATGCAGCAAAGCATTTGTGAAGCCACAACATGCACATCCTTGAGGCGGATGGGCTACAACAGCAGAAGACCCCACCGGGTACCACTCATCTCCACTACAAATTGGAAAAAGAGGCTACAATGTGCACAAGCTTGCCAAAATTGGACAGTTGAAGACTGGAAAAATGTTACCTGGTCTGATGAGTCTTTTTTTGTTGAGACATTCAAATGGTAGAGTCAGAATTCGGCATGAACAGAATGAGAACATGGATCCAACATGCCTTGTTACCACTGTTCAGGCTGGCGGTGGTGGTGTAATGGTGTGGGGGATGATTTCTTGGCACACTTTAGTTCCCTTAGTACCAATTGGGCATGACTGGGCTTTGTTTCTGACCATGTTCATCCCTTTATGACCACCATGTACTCATCCTCTGATGGCTACTTCCAGCAGGATAATGCACCATGTCACAAAGCTCGAATCATTTCAGATTGGTTTCTTGAACATGACAATGAGTTCACTGTACTAAAATGGCCTCCACAGTCATCAGATCTCAAGCCAATAGAGCATCTTTGGGATGTGGTGGAATGGGAGCTTCGTGCCCTAAATGTACATCCCACAAATCTCCATCAACTGCAAGATTCTATCTATCTATCAATATGGGCCAACATTTCTAAAGAATGCTTTCAGTACCTTGTTAAATCAATGCCACATAGAATTAAGGCAGTTCTGAAGGCGAAAGGGGGTGAAACACTGTATTAGTATGGTGTTAATAACCATCCAGAATCCACCTGGAGTCTAGAGCAAAGTTTTATACAACAATGAGAGATTCTTAAATTTTTTTGGATAATTCAAAATTCTTCTCTTAATATATATACATATATACTGTATGATCCCTGGATCTGTAGATGCTGAACAACCCTGAACTAGATCCATTTTTTTTTTATAAAAGAAAATGCTCGGATGACCAGATATGAAGAGAACTTTATGATGGTGTTGAATTACTCTTGGGGTGTTACAGGAGGAACTTTAAGTAAGCAGTGCGTAATGAAAGCATGTGAACAGCTCTCATGACCCGTGTGTTCAGCAATGAGTCAGACTGAGAAGCAGAAAGCCCACAGCGGAGGATCCAGAGTGGACCGTGTAGCTGGAGCCCTGCAAGATCGCTGGGTAAACACAGGTGCTGGCTCCCCCCCTTTGCAATGACCGCAGGGAAGCAGTGTGTACCATACACACCATCTCCTTTGTTCAGTGCTGGGAAATTATCTCTCGCAAGAATGACTGGTCAACAGAAATCTGATGCCCTCATTTTCAGCAGAAGCCAAACATGCTCTGACCAATTTGTTCTAGCAAGAGGAAGCTTTTATTGCTGTGAGGCTGTTGATTAATAGTTCAGAAGATATATCTTAATCATGTTATCAATCATTTGATATTGGAATTTAATTGAAAAAGGCTGTTCATATTGCAATCTCTGAATATGGAGATTGGTGAATCTGACACAGAAAGTCTTTAAATGGCGAAGACAAAGATGTCTAGGCGAAATCTCATTTTTCATTTTCCTATCTTTGAGTATGCATTAATATTGTACCAAATGACAGTTTATATATTGACCTATTTTTGCATCTAGCTGGTGAAAAAAATAATCAATCAATCTTTGGTTGTAATAGAAACACTGCTCCAAGCAGAGCCGATGATATTATACAGCTTGATTAACAGATACATAAAAATGTCTTAGCACAGTGTAAACTTTACAGTAAAATCACCATTTACAATGTTAACTACCATAAGTATACACGAGGTAAAATAGAAAGCTGTGTGATGAATCAGAGTTCAGAGATGATTAGTGGTCTGTCCATAAATTATAGACAGTCCTTGTATGCTCATTCTACTGCAACTGCTAACAAAAACTGCAGTCATACATGAAGAGCCTTGCAAGGACTGTTTGCTTATTGTTTTTCACAGCAAAAACTATGGCTCATAGTTGTACTTTTAAAACAATATAATTTTAACAATAATCTACAGTAAAATTACATGTATTTTTTTGTTGATTCATTCAAAAGTAATTTATGAATGTAGTTTTAGTCATTATTGGAAGCAGGAAAATTAGTTGTAGGCAAATGTGTCAATATTTTAATAGATTTTAGCTGACTTTATAATGGAAATCAGTGCTGTTTACCTGCTACCTGGTTTCATGACACCAGTGATTTAAGCATAATGTCAGCAAATATCATCATATATCCACATGCACATACAGTTGAGTGAAGGTTATTATAGGGTTAACTAAAACTAAAACCAAAAAATATAAAACATGTACTGTACATACATACATACATATATAAATAAACAAAAATATGTTCATTTTTTTTTTTTTTTTTGTGTGTGTGTGTTTTAAATCCTGATTTATGTGTCTGTGTGGCATTGGAGCAGTGATAGTGTCCAGTTCCAGTAATCTATGGTCAGACAGCTCTCGAAATGAAAATTTATGAGAATCATAAAACGCACATTGAGAGCTAATGGTGGCTAGACATTCTGACACTTGCATTGCTGGTTAAATATAGCATACGTAGTCTATTTTTAAAGCTAGAGTAGTACTGTATGCTTTGCTGTTATGTTATGTAACAGATTTTCCTGTAGCCCGTTCAGGAAATTAACCTTTGTTTCGTCGTTTGAACTAACAGACACCATCTCCTCATTCTTTGTTGTGTAACGTTTCTTTGGATGTGCTCTTGTGTAACAGTCTTTTGGGTACATCAGCGTTTGAATTGTTACAGACTGCAGTGGGCTGCATGGCCGGGAAGGGGGATCCCTCTCTGATGCTATTTTTAGACTGCTGCATTGTCAGTGGCTCTGAAAATCCGCAGCAGGACTCCCAATCAATTCACTACGTCACTGTTGCTACCTCAAGAAGGGAAGAGATTCCATTCGGCCCCCTCGCCTGCCATGCTGCCGCTTTTTCAGTCCCATCCTGTCATAGTGACCCACTGTTCCCCATCGACCTTGGCTTGCCATAACGATCTTATGTCGTGCCTGTGTCCCGCCTCCACGGCAGATCCTCGAGCCCCTCCTGGGATGACCTTACTATCAGTAGTCCTTCTCAAACAGAGATGCCCAAAGGACCCGTGGTGTGGCTAAATATAGACAGGCGAGCTGATGAATTATGCATGGCCACACTCGCAGACCTTGGCGCTCGTGAAAGCAAAGCACAGCTCGTGATGGAGACAGGGAGTATATGACAGCTGGCTGTTTAACGTGCAGAGCTGCATGTTCATTTTGTGGCGACGGCTCGTTGGTAGAATTACAAGACGCCCACTCACAGATGCTCAACTAAACCAGGTTCACACTTAGATCTCTATTAGGGTTCCAGCTTTGATTGTCAGCACTCCGTTCTGTTGATACGACAGTTATGAAAATAGAACAGATCTGAGAAAAACAGAATGATGGATGGATGGCCCACCCTAGATTTTTACAATCTGGCATTGTTTCTTTACAACAATTGCCTGTGTTAAAATCACAATAAAACGCTTTTCCCCCAAAGAATGTTGCATGAAGGAACCACTCTTTTATTAATGTATAAACCATAGTTCACATGCAACTTTTGTTTTCTCTGAATGTTAGTGGCTGTGAGTGTTCTAACCTACCATTGAATTAAAACAGTTGAAATGGGGAGAAAATCTCATTGTGAAATAAATGTTTTTCTCCAATACTTGTTGGCCACAATAATTGGCATCCCTAAAATTCAGTAAAATATTTCTGAAGTATATTACCATTTATATTTACAATTACAGGGTGATTATGTACATGAAAATATCCAGACCTGGCTTCCTGTTTCACAGAAATATATATAGGAGGGAAAACAAAGCCCCAAATTCCTTAATCGTCAACCAAAGAATATATTTCTTAGATGCTGCAAAAGATAAATGAGCTTCACAAATTAGTGAAGTGGCTTTAAGAAGAGCTAGAGCAGTGAAAACTACCATTTCCAACATCAGGAAAATAATGAAGAATTTTCAATCAACATATGGAAATGTTAGGAAACATTTGAGTGGCTAAAGACTCTTCAAGGAGCACAGATGAAGAACTGGAAAAAAATAGGGTCAGAAAACATAAAAATAATCAAATAGCCCATTGATGTCTTTTTTAACACCCAGCATTATGAGAATGTTATGTGTTCAATACTAAAACCTTCAGTGTCTTGTAAAGAAAATAATATTGGTAAGAGAGTTATAGAAATATAAATAGACACTTGTCACATGAATATCATGCTGTAGAGCACAAAGCAGGGGAATATATTGCCTGGAATAGTTCCTTCTTTCAGAAAACCCCCAATGTAGAAATCTAGTCGGTTGCTATTTATAGAAGCAACAATTTATAGCCCACATCACGAATCACGACTCAGACTCAGCTCGGTGCACACTGGGCTCATTACCCTCTCCACAGCTTTCAATGGCAGCTGCAGTTGCTAGGCAACAGTGGCCAGTTAGTAGTGGTTGGATGTGTTGTTTTTTTTTTGTGTTTTTTTGTTTCTGGTTGCAATGCAGGGTAGTTTCTATTTTGCCAGCTAAAATATATTAGTCGTGGTCCCTCCTGAATCCTTTGTACAGTACAACCTTTAAGTCAAAAAACTGTTTCTACCTTCAAGGCAGAAACAAAGCCTTCAGCACAAGCAACAATTAACAGTAGCTCTGAAATTAAGTTTTTCAATAAAATGCACCTTTGTGTCTTGCCTCATTAGTGTTTCTGATGACATGAGACTAAGGATCATTTTGATATTATATGAGCAAAACATGAGCGGGGCAGCTTGACTCTACAGATAGCAGGGTTGCTAGGGAGATTTGGGTAGTTTCTAAGTGGTTGCTTACTGTGTTAAAAGAAGTTAAAAAAGAAACTCCCAAGTGATATTCTGGTATCTGCACTAGATATTGTTAGTCTGTGGGTTTTTTCAACCATTTTATTGGCATCAGGTGCAAGTTAGTAAGTCTCATCATCAGCATCTTCACCAACCCATTTAAGGAATGACATTAAGTTATAGTTATATACAGTTCAAAGTATCAGTAAATTAGTTAAAAGATTTAAGTCTATTAAGTGCATTTTAAGCATATTACTTTTTTATTTAGGAAGATAATGATCTTAGATCACCTTTTGTATATAAAATGATCATTATAAAGAAAATGGAGGGTTTTGTGGTGGTAATAAGAACGGTGTGAAGTTGATCATTTATTCTGGCTTGATTCTTGCAGCAACAGCAGATAAAAAACTCTGCACAAGAGGCCATTATATATATTACACCTACATCACAAATGACATTTTCAGATTATTATATTGCGTTTCTCAAGGTCTAGTTCTTTGAACCTGAAAAAGTCTTTCTTTATCTAACAGTAGTATGGCTCTTGTGACTGATGATCGGATGTGAGTTGTTCTGAACATACGTCCTTGATTACATATGATGATGACATGTGGTAAGAAGTGTGTTGAGAGATCAAACGTGCTCATCATGATCTCAAGATTTTCCCAATTATCAAATACTGGTGTTTAGGAAGAGTAGAAAATCCTGGTGTGAATATAAACTAATGTGTGACCGAATAATTCATATATTAAATAGAAGAGATAGTTTTCATCTCTGAAACAGTATATTTGTCACCAACAGTGCCTCTGAGGTCCTCTCCGCACAGCCGCAGCGGGAACCTTCGCCTGCATTCTAGTTTCCACCCGGACTCTTTATTACCCCACGTACCTTGGCAAGTGCCGCCTCAGGTGTTTCACATTTTCCCTGTAATTGCTCGCCTTTATAAAGCGCGGACTTTCTCAATACCATCGCGAAGTCATATCTGCCCTAGGTGATATTTCTGAGCTGTTTCCTTTTTTATTTTATTCTTGTGTTTGATTCCGGACTGTCTCTCGTGTATGATTCCTGCTGCCTGCCCCATTGACTACTGCCTGCTTCTCGACTATTCTTGTGGATTATCTGTATTGAACCTGTTTGCTGGTGATTGTACCTTCTGCCTGTTTGACACTCCGATTAAAGCCTTGCGAATAGATCCGAACGACTCTCTGAGATTATCGTACAATATTACAGTATTTAAATTTTTTTTTTTTTTGCAGAGTAACCTCTCATATGTGCAAATATCAAGAGCATTTTTATTCTCAATTTCACAACATCTTTCAGACTATTTTGCAAACGATTAGTTTTGCCTTCAGACAACCGATCATATCTCCACTGAGATTCCTGAAACCTCTTTTTGATCATACAAAACAAAACAAGACATGGTTATTCAAAAAACATATCTTGTAAAGCTCAAAAGTATTTATGTTTTATGTTAATGCTTATTTAAAACCAAGTGTAGTGCAAAAAGTGCTTACAAATGCATTTTTATAATAAATCTGGTATCTCCGCAAAATTAAAGTTTTTTCAAATGGTTTTATATATAACTTAGGCTGTCAAATTATTACAATTTTTGGTCAAATTAATCAGAATTTTCTGTGGATTAATCATAATTAAACACTATTTGCAACTACACCTGAATCCTAAACATTTTTGTTTTTTTTTCTGAAATGCATATCAAAAGATAAATAACAGGACACAGATACATCATTGTCATATTATGTCTGTTTATTAATACAGCCAAATAATGGTGGTTTAAATCAAGCTGAAAAATACTACACACCATAATATTTGTCTTTGCAATGAGAACAATCTTTTTTCTTTAACCTGACCTAAGCATTCACAAAGCCGCTGTCAGCAAGACTCACGTCGGTGACCGACGAATAGGACTCTCACTTCGAGATGCCAAAACAACTCTGCGTGTACAAACACGCCAATGAATTTCATTAGCATACGCTGATTAGGATCAGCTGAAGTTAATCGCGGCGGGAATATAAATAGGTCAGCCGATCCAGCGTTCATTAGGTTTTCGCTGAAGAGCCGAGCCGGTATACGGCCCTTAGCGGCGGTACAGTCCCTATGGCGATGGGACGTGACATCTCTGTTCCCTTCTTCAGGGAACGAGGGTTACAACACGTAACCGAGCCGTTCCCTTTCAGTCGGTCACTTCGACGTCACGTCGGTGACCGACGAATAGGGATCCCTTCCAAAGCCCTATAGAGACTCCCCCTTCCAGCCCCATGTGAGAGTCACCAACCCCCTGTGTTTGGTCAGTAGGAAGGCCGACTCTGCCCATGGACCAGTACCGCACTATAAGTCACTGGACACTGGGACGTTTCCGGGGGAAACGTGCGGAATCTGTTCTCTTAAGATTAAGAAAGAATTACAACAGCATATGGAATATAGGAGGAGATTAAACCCTCAATTGGGGAAGGTAGTCTTACCATACCACCTGAGATCCTCTGGGTAACACTCAGGGGCTCCCAGCCCTCTAACGGTTCTCAAGGATACATCGCCTCGAGGGCCTAGCGTCAGAAGCTCCGCAACATCCGACAGCCGAGGGGAATCAGAGGACTCCAGTGTCTACTAAGAAGGATTACTGTAAATATACCAAGCCGACCGAACAGGTACTACTCTGGTCCTTCAGCTCTGTTAGAGGTGAGAACACGGGCAGATACCGGTTCAACACGTAAGCTGTAAAACCTAGCGAACGTGTTTGGGGTCGCCCAACCTACAGTTCTGCAAATGTAAACAAGCGAGGCGCCTTGTGCCCAGGACGACGCTACACTTCTGGTTGAGTGAGCTTATAC
>JAUCMT010000013.1:953092-965903 GCA_032357475.1 Enteromius thamalakanensis | reverse complement strand
CAATCAAAATATTTCATAGTACTTTTCTTTTGGCAACATTTATTAATTTTATTTATAAAAGCCATAAAGAGTTACTTAATTCTACAACATTAAATTATTTAAAATACATTTTTTATCTTAGAAAATCTCTCTACTTCTTACACCGAGAGTTATTTTTAGAACATCAACTCTTTTACAACAATATGAAAAAAAAAACAGAACTTACTGATCTCACATTGGGTTGTTAAAATGTCTTTTAATCATGTTTTTATTGGGGTTATGTTTCTTAGCTTAGCAATTTAAAAAAATAAATAAATAAAAAATGTCAACTCTGTTACACTATTGTTAGCATTGTTAGTTGACATATGTACCCGCAATTTGACTTTTAGAAACATTAAACACCTCAAAACAAGGACTCAAGCAGAGTCACAACCTTTCATTGTGCCCTGTTGTGATGAGCATTCAGCTCATCTAACTGACTGGGCCAGTTTGGACCAGTTACCCATGCAGCTCCACACTATTGACTGTGTGTTCCTGGCATGGATTCTCTCTGCTAAATTAAGCTTAGCTTCGCAACCAGGCAACGGCCCAATGATTGGGATGGTGACTTCATAACTACTAGATATCATTTTGGGACATGCATGATGCTAGCGCCGGATGTGACATCGCCTTTACAACTCCAAAAACAGCCCACATCCTGGAATTAGATGCTGCCATCCCACTGTGAAGGCACTATTTTTACATTTGAATACACTTGCTAATTAAGTCATCAGAGGCACAATACCATACACAACCAATTAAACGCTGCCCACATTCCATTGCATCAGAGTTACGTATTCCAGATCTTCAATGCAGAGACACATGATTTCTAAATTTGTTTTCCTGTTTTATTGTTTTTTCTAGAAAAGTACATTATTTAGTCTCCCAATATACATTCCTGTTCTTGCTGGGAACGATTGAGCCATGCATGTTATTCCAAAGAGTATAAACATACTGTAAGTGTAAAAAAAAAAGGTACATTCTGACAATTTACAAAAGAGCAAACAGGAAATGTGTGATTTTTTTTTGTAGTATAGTACTATTCTAAAATAGCACCAACCCACCGAACTAGTTCCAATAAAAATCCCAGCATTGGAAAATCAATCACTGGAAAGGGCTGAGTTGCTATGTGGGCCACAAATATGCAGTTCATCCAGTGGCAGACATTGTTTCAACCCAACAGCAAATCGATTTGCATTTATTCCCAGTTCTGGCCTCTAGAGGATACAATCTATTTAAGGAAAGAGCTGAATGGGTCGAAAATAATGCATGATGCAATTAGTATCTTGTTCGGCTCCAATTTACCAAGCTTGAAAAATGAAGAAAATATGCATTCTCATAGTATTAAGCATTTGAGGTAAGCCAACTGGGCTAGTAAATCCATTTTGTCGTAATGAATCAGTCGCATTGGTTGGCTCACAGCTGTCATGCGTTTCTGAAGTACATCAGAGGAGAAGCACAGCGGTTGCCAGCACAGGCCGTATCACACTTTAGAGTGACTATAGATGTGAAGGCGTTTGAAGATCAGACCTGTAGTAGGTTATGCAGGGACAGACAGGGGCCACCAGCTCTTTGTCTCACATGTTGCTCTTTTCTAAAGAGCAGACCTGGGGTCAGATTTGATAAATTATTAAAAGCTAGCTTGGAATAAAATTGCTTTCATGTTTAAGCCTTTATTTATATATTTGCTAAATAGTACAGTAGGTACTGCTTATTTAAATATGGCACAATATTTGAATACCTTTATTTTTGTCATGTTAATGTAAGATGATCATTCCGAACAAGCTTGTGTTAATGTGCAGACTAAAATGTAACTGAAATAGTAAAATACAGAAAAAGATCAAGGCATTGGCTCCACACTGGTTATACTTACAATTAATTACAATTAATGCTTGTGTTATATTACATCATGAATTTTTAGTACGCAATCATGAATCCAAATGACACCCGAAGAAGCACCCTGGAAGTTACATAAATGCTCAAACTATTCCTAAGCATTGATGTAACTATTGTAATGATGCCTGGCATCCTTGTCCCTCAGGGTGTCCTAGACCCACTTGGCTGTCAGTCAAAGCTGTAATGGCCACCCATGCAGTCAGTGACTGTCTAAAGCTTCCCTCATATCTCCTGGCCGCTCTGCTGGGGCGACCGGAATGAGGGTCAGACATTAAAGCATAGCTCACTGGAAAATGGCAGGCCGTGAAATCCAGACTGACTTACAACCACTCACTGACACTATCATCAGGCCCTGCTTCTGTGACCAGCTTATCGCTCTGACACAGTGGTGGCTCACTTAATATATAGCACGTCCTCATGTTTCATAAGTGCAGGAAGTTATCATCAGGAATGAGCAAGACCTCAGGCTAGCAGGGTGTTCTGAACTACAGAGAACTAAACACCTTTGTGCAGTTCATTCAATAGCCATTTCTCCTTAATCACTCTCTGTATAGCACAGTTTCAGAAATAAATTCTGGATTTTAGTTGTTTTTTAGATGTATTTCAGGTTTCACCTGTTGCACTATGTTATAAATATAAAAAAAAACGTTAACAAATGTTTAAATATTGTCACAGTCAGCTGGAAGTGCCAGGCCAGTTCAGGGGATGGCACTTCAGTGCCCAGCGAACATTCAGTGTTTTATGTCTGTTTTCGTGTGAACTCATTCTGTTGTCATCCCGGACTCTCATTCATGTTTCTAAGTTGTCACGTGTGTGCATTCATGTCTAGGCCTTGCTCATCTGTCACCATAACAATTCATTGTCTAGCTCCACCCATTGACCCAGTTTCATGTGTATAAAACCCGGAAGTCTTTGTCTGATTCTCACGGTCCATTAGCACTGTCAACCCGTTGTTTTGCCACCCCGTGTTTCTGTTTTGATTTCTCGCTGCCAACTTCTGCTTCCCTCGGATTATGCTTTTTGTCTCGCCCCTCGGATTGTTTATATTGTTGCCGACTAGTGCACGGACACTAACTAGTTTCTCACCTCGCCTCTAATGCTCACGATTGCCGGTTATGACCCAGCCTGTCTGTATATGTCCAGCTTTTCAATAAAACACTCTGCGTTTGAATTCGCATGCTCTGTTGTCTCTCAGCCTCGTCACACCTAGACACTTTATTTTATTTAATAAAAAACTGCCTCTCTGTGTCTGTGTTGGATCACTCGCGACACTACAAAGATTTATGGCAGTTGTTGTGTCTCAGTGAGAAAAGAATTCATGATATTTGAGATATGTAGTCATTGAATGCATTTTGTGCCAAAATAATGATAATTGATCCTCAGTTTAGCCCACATTGCAACTGATCCTCAGTTTAGACTTTTGTTTTGCTCACTTTATGAAGAGTTTTGTAAAGTGAACTAAGTATTGAGAAATAGGTCCTAGCGTCTGTAAAAAACTGTAAAAGATTAATATTCATTGTGGATTATCAATTTAACTTAACTAACACTATCAGATCCTTGACAAAATGGACTTGATCTGAGAAATGACACAGTTTCCCGTAGAGCTTCTTATGGCTAAGCTGAACTCTTTTCAGAATTTGAATTTGCAACAATGAACTTGAACTTAACAGAGCTTGACATAATTCATTCACTGTAGAACATGAATACTGTAATTTTTCTCTGTATTACAGTTGAAACATTCCATATTGTATAAAGCACTATACAAACAATAGCAATTAGGGGGAGAAGAAAAATAACAATGGACCAAATTTAGAAAATACTTACCAGAGTGACCCACTCTTTTCAGGAACGGGTCAAATCCGACACTCCTCACTGCATCCGTCCGACCCAAAAAATAATTTACAACTCCATCTACTACAATGCAGTTTTCAATGTTTGGAAGTGGCTGATGAAATCCCTTTTTTACACGTGTTAGGCAGCCGCCTTCCTCCTCATCTCCCTCTTCGTATTCAAATGTGAAATAAAACTGATTGCCTGATACCGCACCACCAAGCTAGACAGAGTGAAAAAGAGAAAGAATTCTCATTATTCCAAACGGTACGTTTCATGAACGTACTGCATTTTTTCCAAAATAATTCTTACAATGTCCAGTTGTGGAACCGCTTCCATAATCTCTACAAAGCTCTCAATCCGTGTTCCATTCAAAAATACAAAGTCATCATCCACCCACAGGAAATATTTAGTGGTGACTTGTGATATTGCAAGATTCCTCCCTGCAAACCAGCCCTGAAGAAAGCAAATCATAAGCAGCAGATCAGTGAGTAAGTAATCAATAGCTGCACACCAGCTAACGTCAGGGTAAAAAATAACAATAAACCACTATAAATATAGAAGAGCCTTTTGGTAAACGCAAATCCAGAATATGAAAAGTGTTAACCTGTGTAGGAGGCATGATGTAATGCTCAATGTTTTTCCCAGTAACAGTTTCAGGCTTTAAACTGTCATCTGCAATAATTATCTTTATGTCTGGGTAAAACATCCGGATACTCTTGATGAGGACATTCAGCTCCTTATACCTCAGAAATGTCTTGGTTACTATAGTCACCTGTGAGTTGACATCTGAATTGCAATGGAGAGAAGACGGTGCACTTCATTAGCATGTTTTAGAAACTTTACAGACATTTATGTAAAAAGCATATTTGGTGCAATAAAAGCATCCTGTGTTTTTTTTTGTCAACCTGGTCTCATAAAAATATGTACCTCTGTGCACTTTTTGAGCAGCACCGTTTTTAAATACCTTCACCGCAGTTTCAAAGATTAATGTCTACTAAATAGTGCTAAAACACAAGTTCAATATGTGAACCCTGTCACATTTTGTTACCTTGATATACTGTAGGTATGCATTGTGGTTTAGAATTGAAATATCCATGCACTGTGGCTAAAAGTTAATGTTCTATCCTGTTATATGTCCTACAACAAATAAAGAAAATGCCTTTGTTAGTGCATTTCCACTTTTTTTTTACACAAGTTTGAACTGTTTTGTTAAACTGTAGTTACATGGGATTTGAACCAGCGCTTCTCGCCTCTCAAGTACATCTCTATACTCTGTGAACTACCAAACAAACCTACTGTCTATGAAAACACATAGATATGAAGCTGAATATGTGTGAAGCTAATGTTATCAATCCCAGCATATTACAGCTACTTTTCAGAACCTCGAGCTGCGTTGACAAGACGCTATGAGAACGCCCTTAGCGTGACGGCTCTGAATTGTGTGTTGAATCAGCCAATGATGAGTTGGGACGTCATAGGCGGGTGACGTCACTGGCCAGGAAGCATAAAAGAACGTGGAATGCTGCCGACAAACTAGTTTTTTTGTCATTCACGGAAGCGCTCTGTGTTGACTGTGTGTTTGTTCTAGCTTAAATTTGTCTCTGTCAAAAAAAAAAAGAAAAGGTGCGAGGGCGACTAACCATCATACAAAGTGTGTATGAAGTTCTTCTATGCAAGAGAGGTATTTAAATTGCCGGTTAACACACACAGGATGAGTAGTCTGCCAGAGAGCAAAACATTTTCATACAGTTCTCTTATAAAATGAGGAGAGATGCAGTGAGAGTATGTTACTATCAATGCTTCGCTCCTAAAAGGCTCTGTTTACTGATAAAAGAGAGCCTCAAATAAGCAATTTTCGCAACACTGGCCCGTTCTAGCTGAAGCTGAGCAACGTTAGTGCTTCCAGATCACTGATCACTGACGGGTCCCTACCTCAATCCTTTAGCTCGGGGTCTAGCGTTAACCATACGAGGAAGGAAGCACATTCTGCTACCTCCCCTCGTTAAAGTGGCGCAGCGTTCCTCCTTTCTTCATCCAAGGACTACGGTCTCTTATCGCCCCAGTATAAAGCTTTTGAAGGCAGTGACTCAGAGATGAAAAGTAACTGCGCTGTAGTAAATGAGAAATCAAATGTTTCTACGGATACGGCCAAAAGGAAATAAATGCCTTCAAGAAGGAGCCTGCTGGTGGTGTCGAGGTGTCGTAATCGTGGTCATTCGCGGCCCTGTTTTTTGTTCCCATAAACAATGTAATAAGGATAAATGAAAGAAACAATTATAAGACGATGCCATGAGTTAAGGACACGCTTGCGAGCTATTTCTCTCTCAACACTGCATTGTCTTTATAGGCTCTGTCCCAGCCTTCCAAGCCTATAAGTATTACATCTAAAATGCTGGTAGCCAGGGGTACTTGGGGGCATGTCAAGCTGGTGATGTGTATGCACACAATAAAAAAAACTAAAAAAAAAAATATTACAGGCGTACTAAGCTAACCTGCTAAAAGACCTGAATGAGAGCTCGGAAGAAAATCTTCTGGCCTCTTATTGTGATCGCTATAATCGCTCTCCAGTTTGAGATACTGCTAGGCGGGAGCAGCCCCATCTGAGTACCCCCTCCTCATATGGATACAGAGACATGCAAAAACAGAGCGTTGCAGCAGAGACAGTAGCAGGGGAGTTGGCGGCGCTCTGTAGCGGGGCCTTCTAAATCTAGGAAGACCTGAGGGTTACAATAGAAAAAGGCCCCGCAGAGAAGAAAAAGAAGGTCCTGATGCCAGTGGCTCAGGACTTCAGAGGGCAGGCCCCTCTGGGGAAGAGTGGTACACACTGCATTACATGGTGCCCATTTCTCCTCAGTTCCCCTTAGGGAGATCGCCTCACAAACCTTGCCGGTGTTACAGGGCATGAGCGTCTCCCGCAAACATTAGTCTCAGTATTGTTCGCCTGGAAACATAGCGGTGCTGAGACGTTCACCACCGAGCTCTCACGAGGGTAGATAGAGGATACAGAATCCAATTCGGACGAGCTTCACTACAATACACTGGCATCACTCATAACGCAGAGCAGGCTCTGGTGATGGAACAAGAAGTCGAAACTGGTCCCTCTTCACGAATAAGAGTGCGGGTTCTACAGCCGCTACTTCATAGTTCCAGAGAAGGATGGAGGGCTGAGGCCCATCTTAGATCTCAGGTTATTGAACCGCTCAGTTATGAAACTGAAATTCAGAATGCTCACTGTGAAGCAGGTCGTAGCATGAATCAGGTCCGAGGACTGGCTCGTCACAATAGATCTAAAAGATGCGAACTTTCATGTATCGATCCATCCTTCACACAGGAAGTTCCTGAGGTTTGCTTTCAGGGGCAAAGCACACCAATATCGGGTACTAAACTTCGGCCTTGTACTATCCCCCCTTACGTTTACGAAATGTGTGGATGCAGCTCTGGCTCCACTGCGACTCCAGGGTATCTGTATTCTAATTTATATTGACGACTAATATTAGCACGATCGCCAGAAGATACAAGCAGACATCGAGATGTCATCCTCGCTCACATGAAACGACTGGGGTTGAGACTGAACGCCAAGAAAGGTGTACTTTCTCCAGCTCAGAGAACCACTTATATAGGCGTGTTGTGGGACTTGACCACAATGCAGGCTCATATGACACCTGCTTGAGTAGAATCGATTCTAAAAGAAGGCCGGTCACTCTCTGTCAAGCAGTTTCAAAAGCTGCTGGGCCTTATGGCAGCTGCATCCAACATCATTGGATGCTGTACATGAGACCCCTACAGTGGTGGCTCAGGAACAAAGGCATATCCCTGAGAGGAAATCCCCTTCGCATGATCAATGTGTCACGCCGAGCTGTACGTGCCTTAGATATGTGGAGGAAACCTTCATTCCTATATCAGGGCTCAGTGCTGGAAGATCCTGGTCGCCGCAGAATGCTAGCGATGGATGCATCCCTCACTGGTTGGGGAGCGGTCAAGAGTTGTTGCTCAGCCCAAGGTCTGGGAGAAGTCGACATCTTACTTGGCACATCAACTGTCTAGAAACGCTAGCAGTGTTTTGAACACTTCTTCACAGACGTAAGAGATCAACATGTGTTGGTGCCTTCCGACAACACCTTTGTTGTCTCTTACATGAACCACCAAGGACGTCTGCGGTTTTGCCCCTTGTAAAAGCTGGCACACCAGACCATTGTGTGGGCCCAGGACAGGTCCCTCTCACTGAGAGCCATCTATATTCCTGGGCATCTAATTGTAGGAGCAGACATCCTGTCGAGACAGAGGCTGAGGCCCGGGGAGTGGTTGCTCCACACCGAGGTGTGGAACAGAGCTAGAGAGTTTTTACAAGGCAGAGTTAGACCTCTTCGCAACAAATGAGAACGTGCAATGTCTTCTCTGGTACTCTCTTGTTCATCCAGCTCCACTGGGACTGGATGCCATGCTACAGACGTGGCCGAGGCCTCGTCTGTACGCTTTTCCCCGATTGCTCTGCTCCCAGGAGTTCTGGCGAGAGTGCGCCAGGAAGAGGTCAGTCTATTGTCAGGAAAGATCTCCTCTCGCAAGCGGGGGGCACAATAGTCCACCCCCGTCCGGAGCTGTTGAAAGGGGCTGAGGGGGCACAACTCTTTGCCACAGGTCTCTCAAATGAGGTTGAGATCAACCAGCTTTCCATCTATGAGAAAGCTGTAGATGGCCTAAAATGAAAATTATTCACGTTGTGGTGTAGAGAACGCCATCAAGATCCAGTCAACTGCCCAACTGGTACAGTTCTGGAATTTCTGCATGCCCGATTCTCTACTGGGGTCACTCACTCCACCCTGTTTATGTGGCGGCTATATCGGCCTACCACTCCTTTCTTGGTGGAACCCTGGTCATATGCTTCCTCCACGGTGCGCGGAAGTTAAGGCCCCCAGTATGATCCTGGGACTTGGCTGTTGTGTTAGAAGCCACCTCCCTTCAGGGAGCCTGGTCAGCAGAAGCTAAACTGTATGTGCCCAGTGCAAGCACTTGTAATGGCCACCTGATGTTGGATGGTGATTGTGGCATAGATGTAAATGTTCCTTTAAGAAATGCATGTGTTGTGATGATGTGAGCGCGCACGCAGCAGAGA
Organism: Enteromius thamalakanensis; assembly: GCA_032357475.1. NCBI lineage: Eukaryota > Metazoa > Chordata > Actinopteri > Cypriniformes > Cyprinidae > Enteromius > Enteromius thamalakanensis. Next base: position 957,046 of record JAUCMT010000013.1, on the reverse strand, counting down.
TAGTCACTCGCCGGCTGACATAATTCCCTCATTCCCACGTCTATCTTATATTTTTTGGTTTGTTACGCTATCGGAGTGTTTTTCCCTGTTTTATGCTCACTCTTTGATCTGCAAGCATTAAAGGTTTTTGAAGACGAGCTGTCATTGCCTCGAGATTTTATTTTCTGCCTATTTTTCTCCGGGTGGACTCTCTCTCTCTGGTAGCCATCACAAAGTGGCGCGCGAACAACTGGATTCATACCGACCATTTATTTTTTTGTTGTTGTTGGCGTCTATGTGGATATTTGCATTTTCTTGAGTTATTTTTTTTGGAGAAGTCTTTTTTTTCCCGCCAGATCGTGCTGACGGTTGGCTCAATTAATGGATGCATGACTGATTTCTAGGTACTGTGAATACTGTTTTTTTCACGAGTCTATTTATTAATTTTTTTTGGTTTGGAAATACACGTTGACTTTAAAAAGTTTGTTTGTTTGTTTTTGCCCTGAGGAACGATAAACTGTGAGTGGAAATCTGAAGTGAGGTGTAACATTACTGCAGTTAAGTGCGCTTTGTCAAGGTAAAAGGGAGGAGACTGATCGACATTTAAGTAAATGAGGGTCAGTGAGGACTGTTTAAGTGTTAAACTTTTTGACTTAATTTATTTTTATTTTTATATTTCAGAAATACTGGTTTGTTCATTTAAATCCTGCATGTTTGGATTACATTTTACTATGTCATAGGTGTGAATTGAGGGTGATTTACATCTTTTTCTGAGACTTTTCTTTTTTTTTTTTTTGGTTTAGAGTATATTTCGATGCACTATTTTTTATTTATTTATTTTTCAAATGTGTATCAAGTTGTTGTTAAACAAAAAGACAGAGTTTATGTCAATCATTTGTGAACATTTAAAAAAGTAATATTGCTGGTTATCTCAAAGACTCAAATAAGCAACATTTTACTAAGCTATTACTGCTTTAACTGTAATATTTGTGAACTTTTACAGCTTCCCCAACTTATTATTTGTATTTGTTCACTGTGACTGTGTTGTTAAATTATGGCTACTCACCCTGACTATCAGTTTGACCCAACAGACTGGCCCACATTCGATTACTTTCTCGACAGCAGGGAGAGTCGCAGCACGCTATTGGAGGCTTAAAGGCTCCAGTCCAGTTGTTACACGAAGAGATTGCAGTGCTGCAGCGGTGACTTCATGACTGAATCTTCATGATTGAACTGCGAAAAGGCATACTGAACTGCTTGGTGCGGCAAGAAGGTGATAGACTTGTTAATCCGCAGCCAGCTCCCTTGGCCAGCGAAACACCTTACAGTAAGGCTCAGGCTCCGTCGATGGCTTCAAAGACAGTGGCAGTTAGTGTCACTTATAGCGATACACCCATGTTTGCTTATGTAAATGCCACGACAAATGCACTTACCTCTATGCTTTATAAGTCACGACTCGAGCCACCCGTGTTTTCAGCAGATGGCTCCCTTAATCCTGAGGAGTGGCTTCAGTCATTAAATGTTTATAGAACCTTCTTGGATCTTACAGATGCCCAGATTCTTCTTGAGCTCCCACTGTTTCTGTCAAAAGAACCAAGGATGTGGTTTACCATCCTTTCAGCTCAGCTACAGTGTAGTGGTCTGCCCTCAAAGACTGTTCACTGCTTTAAATGCTTTTTGCCTGGTTACTTGCCAAAGCTGTAGTCAGAAACACCTCGACCACCTCCAACAGAGCCTCTTAACATGGCTGGAGGTAATGAGAACAGAGGACCTGAAGAAAATAGAATGTGGGGGGTAACCAAGCGTTTAGGGAGAGAACAGTAACCTTTGTCTTTAACCAAAGGGGAAACTTCAGGGGAGGGAGGACGTTCAGTCGGGGCAATCCTCCCTTCAGGAAGTAATTGTGCCTCGGTTTCCTGATGCTTCTATAAATAATCAGCCTACCTTGTGTCATGTGGAGGATTTTGTTTCTCTGTCCCATTGGAATACTCCATTCAGAGTGAAGGTTAATCTTTATGGAAGAGCTTTTGATGCCACTCTTGACACTGGTGCTTCTGTATCGGCAGTCCACTCAGTGGTTGTCCAGACTATTCCTGGGGGGGACACACAGTTAAAACCGTGGTCCACACCACCTATTCAACTTGCAGATGTCGCATCCTGTTCCCCACTGGGTGTTATCTGGTTATCTTTCTGTTTCATGGGTCAGCGCTTCTATCATCGTTTTTGCTGTTCTTCAAAGTCTCTCTTCTCCTGTCATTCTGGGAATGGACTTTATGCTGAGATCTTCAGTCACACTTCATGTTCCGTCCAGGACTTGTTGTGCTTGGAGATGAGCCAGTACCTTTTGAGGAGTTGGAAGGTGTAGACCTAATGATGCCTACTTCTGATTTGTTGGGTTTGGGATCAGTCATTCTGCTTTCTCCGTGAAAACAGAGGAAGCATCTCTGAATGACGAACAGAAGAATAAATAGTTTGAGCTGTTGAAGACCTTTAGTGGATTGTTTGATGGACATTTGGGACACACTACCCTTGTAGAGCACGAAATCAATACAGGCGACGCAAGGCCAGTTCATCTTGCTCCCTAAAGCACGTCCCCTGCCAAAAAGGAGCTCATTGAGTCTCAAGCCCAGAGTATGCTAAGAGAAGGAATAATTTAACCTGCTTCTGGCCCTTGGGCTGCGCCAGTAGTAATTGTCCCAAAACAATCAGGAGAACCTAGATTCTGTGTCGATTATCATGTCCTAAATAAGCTCACAGTCAAAGACTCTTATCCTCTTCCGAGGGTTGATGAATCTCTTGACTTTTTGGCTAAAGGAGTTTTCATTACCACTATTGACCTGGCCAGAGGCTACTGGCAAGTGGCGATGGTGGAGAACTCAAAACAGTAGACTGCTTTCCTTTCCCACTACGGGTTATTTCAGTTTCGGGTCTTACCGTTTGGTTTGTGCAATGCACCCGCCACATTCCAAAGATTAATGAACACTGTACTTGCGGGGCTCATTTGTAAGTCCTGTGCCGTCTATTTATACAATGTTGTGGCAACAGCTACTTTTGAACAGCACTTTGTTGACCTGAAGGAAGTTCTCTCCATACAGGAATCTGCAGGGTTGTCTGTCAAACTTGAAATATGCCAGTTCTGCAGGAGTGAACTCACTTAATTGGCTACAATGTCACAAAAGATGGTATCTGGCCAAATGAAGACAAGATGAGGGCAATGACTGATTTCAGAAACCCGGGTAGCGTAAAGGAAGTCAGGCAGTTTCTGGGACTGACCAGCTATTATAGACGCTTTATCCAGGATTATGCCTGCCATGCAGAGCCCCTATTTGCTCTTACCAGAGCGGATGTCCCCTTCGCGTGGTCCAGTGAATGCCAGACTGCAGTGGATTTCCTCAAAGACAAGCTGACTTCTGCACCTGTTTTGACATTTCCTGACTTTTCACTTCCTTTTTTTATCCATGCAGATGCATGTGATGTTGGACTCGGAGCTCCTCTCATGCAGAGAACAGCAGAGAGGTTGTGGTAGCATATGCTAGCCACGCTCTTCACAAGACTGAGAGACCATATTCTACTCCAGAAAAAGAGTGTTTGACCGTCATCTGGGCCCTGGAGCACTTCAGGCCTTATATAGAAGGCCTTCAATTTTTTCCGAGCCCAGCTGTAACGCGAGGTCCGTGTTGTGATGCGCGCCGGCAGAAAGGCGAGGACAAGGAAACTCTGAAAATGCAAACATTTAGTAAAAAACTCCAACTAGAACAAACAAAGGCTGACAGGGCAGCAGAAAACAATGACACCACATAACAAACACATCACTTACATTACTTTAACATTGACTAACCTGAACTGAAAAACAAAGGGCTTTAAGTACACAGAAACTGATGAACTAAAGTGAGGGCAGCTGGCAAAACACAGGTGAACAAAATGAACTAATCAGAACATAATGACAAGAACAAACCAAATCTAGACAGGACTGGA
>JAUCMT010000013.1:938024-950763 GCA_032357475.1 Enteromius thamalakanensis | reverse complement strand
TCTCTCTCTCTCTCTCTCTCTCTCTCTCTCTCTCTCTCTCTCTCTATATATATATATATATATATATATATATATATGTTCAGTTCAGGACAAAAACAATCCACACACAAAACAGGATGAATCTGAGGGAGGTGTGAATGTATTTGGAATATAGAGATTATAGACGCAATCCGTCTGGAGCTCGGCACAATAATATCAGTGATTACAGATTGGGAGGGCGAGACAGAATGGTAGAGATTACACAGGTCTGCACATGATCACAGTCTGACTGAAACAAAGAGAGATTTTACTGTTTAATTTAATTGCTTGGTAATGGAATATAATTCTTTGTGGATGATTTTCACATGATTTAAACAATTAGTGAACTAAACAAGAAAAAACCTTTTAGTGTTTAGGCCTTTCTTCATTAGTGGAAATGGAATTTTAGTGTAAGGCCTAGTGTATTATTTCATGTGCCCCCTGCACATTTGTGATGGGGTTTGTTGATTTAGGCGAGGCTTCTATCTTGGGCTCTGGCACCTGTGTCTTCTGACTCTGAGCAGCTGTCTGCTGACTTTGGCTGTCCTGCTCCAGACACTCAACAGATCTGGGATTTGAGACAATCAAGAAAAGAGTCCAGAAGTGACAGAACATTAAATGGGTTTATCATAGTTTAATCATACTAGATGCTAGACTAGACACGTGCATCCCGTATTTTCCCACACTAAGTCCTTTGCAGCACAGATTCCGATAATCCACATATTTGACAGAGGGAAATGTAAGAGAACAATATTATCTTGTGTTGTGAAGGAATAAAGCCTATTAAAGGAATGCAGTAATCTGGTGTGATGCACAGGGGCATGGGGGTCTTCAGGACAGCTGCGGACACAGATGTTCAAGAGATCTGATTTTAACACGAGCTAGACATGCAACCAAGTCGTGAGAGGTTTTATTGAAACATCATAAGGATGTTGGTTTATTGTATTTAAAATTGCAGTGTGCATATTGAATCAATTAACATTTGCATTAAGAGGAAAACTGACCATCTTCATGCAATGTGCTGGCTTAAAAAGTTAATCTGTACCTCTGCAGAATGCATGCATGTTTTTTCTCATCTGTTATATATATTTTTTTTTTATGGTTTGCAGAGAGAAATGACCAGACGGAGCAAGAGGAGAGAAGGGAAATCAAGCAGAGGCTAAACAGAAAGGTATGTGTGTCCTGACAAAAACATCTTGCTGATAAAGTCACAAGTGCATACACATAGAGCATTTGTGGTCATTTGCTTGCTTAGTCTGCGTTATTCACTTTTATCTGAGGAAAGTCAGTCAAAAGCCTATAAACTCCCTGTTATCATACATGAACAACCAATAATATTTATAAGAGAACTATCTCTGCTGCTAAAGGCAAAAAAAAGTGCGAAAGTGTGTTGATGTAGTGAGAAATAACAGACATCAGTGGTCAAGAAATACATGTATTTATAAATGATAACAAGATAACGTGAATCAGAATAGCAGTTAAAGTATTTTGTCAAGTAATTGTATACAAGCCTAAATATACACTGGGTTGTTTCAAGTTTTAAGTCAAATATAGACTTTAATGTAAAAATTTTATCTAACCGCCTAAATTTGACCCAAAGCTATTTTTTTGACTATAGTCTGTGTTTTTTATAAGAGTTACAACAGCTTGAAACTCATCTTATCCTTCACAGAATTGAAGTAGGAACAATCCGTTTTTCCTTGATGCAGATGTTCAACTAAATATCTCTTTTTCTCGTCTTTCCAGCTGAATCAGCGGCCCACCGTTGACGAGCTGCGGGACAGAAAGATTCTGATCCGTTTCAGTGACTATGTGGAAGTGGCCAAAGCTCAGGATTACGACAGGAGAGCAGACAAGCCCTGGACGAGACTATCTGCTGCAGACAAGGTGTGCTTTAGAAACTCATACACACCCCCTACAGGCAGCCTCCGCACACTGATGCGACAACAATTTATATAAAAAATATATACAATTTTATGTTTGAATCATCAAAAATATCATAATAATGTCATATGACATTCATTAATAAAATGATAAGACAGTAAACATTTTTATATAACTAGCCTCAGATGCTCTACAGATTTTCTGTGCTTTTTTAGGTTGTTAAACAAATCCAAACAGAATTATTAAAATTTTTGTAGTTCAACATTGATAATAATCAGAAATGTTTCTTGAGCAGCAAATGAGCACATTAGAATGATTTCTGAATTAATGATGCTGAAATTTTAGCTTTGACCACAGCAATATATAACATTTTAGCATATTTTAAGCATTATTTTAAAGTGTAATAATATTACAGACTTGACTGATTTAGATTAAATAATTGCAGCCTTAGTGAGCAAAAAAGTCCTCTTCCTAAAAAACTAATCACAAATAAAGGTTTGATATATTTACAGTAGGAAATATCTTCATGGAACATTATTGTTACTTAATATTCTAATGATTTATGGCATAAACCCAAATAAATAATTTTGAGCCATACGATGTATTGCTGCTTATGACTGATTTTGTGCTCCAGGGTCACAAATCCCACATTTTTCTATAATAAATTAACACTCAAGGTCCAGAGGATGTGTAAAAAAGAATGATTTGCATTTGCTTGTGCCTTATCACGACCAGTTTGTGTCAACAAGTCAACAAAACCAGAAGAGATCATTTATAAAACATCAGGTAGAAAGCAGGCGATCTTCTTTTCAGTGACCTGTTGCAAGAACGTGCATGTTTTCCAGCGACAACAGTGTTTATCAGGAACTCATTGTTGTTGTTTTTGTCTTGCAGGCGGCGATACGCAAAGAGCTGAACGAGTTCAAGAGCAATGAAATGGAGGTTCATGCATCAAGCAAACACCTGACAAGGTCAGTATGTGCTTAAAATCCATTTCCTGTGTTTATATATATATATATATATATATACATGGCCTGTTTCTATACACTGTTCCATGTTTGCATAACCATTCACCACAAAAAAGTAATTGCATCTATGATAGATCGCTTCTTGCACAGCTGCTTGCGTAACAGCTAAAAGTGCAGGACACATACAGTAGATCAATACGGGAGGCTGTTCTAAATATAGCCATTTCTGCACTGTCCTGAAAGTGCAGAATTTGCAGAATAAGCTCACATAAGCGCACGCCGACATGTATAACAAATGCTTGCTCACATTTAGCTTACGTTTGTTTTACGTTAGACCTCATTTCTGTGCACACAAATAGCTGAACAAGGTCCCAGTCCTGTGCTACTGTAGATCGTACTGCTGAGCTGAGCTCTGTCTGGAACACACACACACACACCGCTCTTCTATTAATACACATTTGATGAATGATAGTTGGCTTTTTGGGGAGTCTTACAGGTGTCTTCTCCCTTTGCGTTGCAGGTTCCATCGACCATAGCAAGTTTTCTTCTGTGAAGAATATGCTTACGGTATCTCTGTGAAGTCAAAGACCTCAGGAGGCTGTCCATGGCTGCTCCATGGAGGGCCTGATATTTGGGCGCTAGTGAACCTTGGAGGCTATGTCTCTGGAGCTTCAGCTTGAAGAAGCCAAAACCCTCCAAACTCCACTCAGTCCAGCTGCAAGTCTGTAGATTACTGAACCTTTATTCTTTATCAGGGGACTCTGGTGGGATGGTGGAAGACTGTTTGAAAAAAAAAAAGACATTTGACTTTTTCGTTTTTTTGTAATGGACTGTTTTAAACGGTTGCCTTTTTGATGCTATTGGGGGGTGGGGGTGGGGGGTTATTGGAATGGTGGGTCAAGCATGTGAATTTTTCAAACCCTTTCCCCACACCAGTGTTGGTGCTCTAGTCACACCCCAAGCGTTTCTGGGCTCCTACTAAAACTTGAGTTTCATATCAGCTGTATAGATGTTAGTATGAGGAACGGGAATCATGTCTTACCTTTGCAAGAACTATTTATTGTCTGTACAGTACAAGCTTTGGATTTTTAACAAACGACAATGTCTGTCTTCTTTTCTGAATGATTGGATGGATGGAGGAGGAATCGATTTTGCTGACACACATGCTCATATTTGGGTTTACCTACTAGATTTCTTCTTCAGAGTTTTGTGTACCCCAGATTCAGTTTCTTTAATGTCTTGTAGATGTAGTAGTCTTACATCAGCGCTCAGGAGGTCTCATTGTCCTTGAAGAAAACATGAGAAGTCATTATTTCCACACGTACACAGAGCTGTGAGTATGGAGGATCTGGCTTTAGTTTTACATTCGTTTCTCTTTTGCGAATGAACACAGATTAGTTGTTTGGCCGAGTGAATGTAAGGCTACATTTTAAGAAGTCGCAGCTTTTACATCATGACGGAGTACAGCTGCTGTAAGCGGGCCAGCGGAAAACAGGTCAGTGGTGTCGGATGATGGCGAGAGCGCACTAATCACCTTACAACACCACCACAGTTTCCCTTTGAGCTTAATGGAAAAGAAGATGTGAACACAAGAGTCTGAAATGAATTAACAAAGGGTTTTAGGCCCTAGATAACCCTAGATATTTACATCTGATGAGAAACTACAGCAATGGTGAAATTTATATGTGTCATTTTTCCTTTTTTATGTCTATATAAAGTCTATATGAACCAATAAGAAAATCAAATTGCAAAAACATTATTGTAGCAGTGCATAGCACTAGAAATAACTAGTCATGGGTTCAGTCCCCATTTAAGTACAGCTTCAGAAAGGAGAATGAGGACCACAGAATGAGAAAGACTTTGATATAGTGTTTTTTTATATATATATAGGACAAGAAGGTGAGTAAATGATGACAGAATTATCCTTTTTGGATTAACTATTTCTTTAAAATGAAATCAATCTTTTCTCATCAGTTTCTTTGAATGCCAAAGCATCTTTGTAGTCCACATTCATTTTATTATACTAGGCTATATATTATCTTTATATGAGTGAACAATACAATAGTTTCGCTCATGTTTCATTTTATTCTCCTGAGGAATTTTAATAGGAATAATGGCTATGGTTAATACTTTTCAACCTATATTCAAAAAAAAAAAAAAAAAAAAACTAAAATATATATACATATTGATATATTACACAATGAAAATAGTCTGCATGGTGTCCCACAAAACTGATAAAATCAGACCGGCTCACAATAAGTGTTTCTGATTGCCTCATTTTATAAAATCTCTTTTTTAAAAAAAGGGAAGATGAGAAGAGCAAAAAATCTTCTATTTTGTTTAGGGCTGGAACAGAGATGGGTGTGTTTCTCAAGACACCTTGTTCACTCATAATGTCAGATAATAGGAACATTTTGTGCATGATTTTCCAAAACACCTTTAATGACTAATAGAAAATAATTCACTTTTAAGGAGCTGAGGGTTTTTTCCTTCTAACTGAGCCTTTTAGTATAACATTCCAGACATCTCACAAGAACATGACTTTAAAATAATATGAAATGCATTGTAACAGTTCCAGCATGTTATTCATCACTCCCTGTGGTGAAGGCAGATTAGTGCCAACAGCACACTTAGACAGACAAACACTGTTTAGTGCAATTTTCTGAAATGTGTAATTTAACACAGTGGCAATTTCAGGACCTTAAGACTTACCACTCCCAAATATTACTCATTCTGTGTAGTTCATATTAAAACATCTTGAAATTAATGCACACACATATTATTATTACTGTTGTGAACCACACAGTTTTAAGTCAGGTCCCTGCATGTAAAATTCAACAATATGTCTGTCTTGTCATACACAGGTTCTGCACTGGTTTTGTAACATTTTTGACAACCAGACACTGCATAAATGACAAAGCTACTTTCAGACGGTCAGATCAGCAGCACTTATGTAATAGCATCAGATGTGTATTTTATCTATTTTCAGAGTTGTATTTGCATAGGCCTGGTAGGAGAACAGTACACATCCAGCATGTCCATCACATTATTCACAGCAGAAATGGTTCGAAGAATGACTGACACTTGGGAAAACACAAAGAGCTTGGAAATGTAATATTCGAGGGCTTGCCACAACCTGACCACATCTTTAAGTTAATGAAAAAACCACAAAGTGTAATCCAGTTTAAAATTGCTCTCATAAATATAACAAGAACCACATCTGATCTCCTCTTTTATATGGCTGTTGCACTTACAATCTAGTTATTTACACAACAGCCATAATGATTAATATTAATGAAGGCATTTAAAGCTCATGCATAAGAGATTGGCTCCTTAACTGGGTCAGTCTCCTTTCATTGGAAGAAATGGATGCCTGAGCCACTAAAACACCCGGTTAATATTTCTCTGTGAGGCCAGTGAAACACAAAAATGCTACAGTGTTCTCGTCATTTTCTTTGTACAGAAACAGGACCTTAGTTTTTATCTTGAGGCATATAGTAGAATGCATAATAAGGTTTTTTTTTCTTTTCTCTATGAAACAACACAACACAAGGCACAAAAAAACCCACTCTTCTTGTAAGAAATCCTTGTCAGAAAATGTGCAATGGGCCCACACATATTAACTGACAAATGTCTGTCACATAAAGACATAAAGATTTCAAAGAAGTTATTTCATAAGAATTTGTCTATTGTATGCTGTGACTAGAGGCCTGATGCCGTTTGCACATTGTGTAACATTGATTTTCGGATAAAACGTAAGAAAGTAAGTCTGTTTTGATCATCCTTTTTTTTCCTTATTTATGATTGAAGTTACAAATTTCCACATCAAGATTCACAGCACCATCTAGTGTTTGATCACAGTATCATTTTAAATTGCTGATTCTTTCTGTTACAACCCAGTTCATGAGAAAATAAAGTAGTCTTCAGAAGGAACTTCAGAAACGTGTCATTACAAAATGACTCTAGTAATGATTGTAATGTTTGTGTAGTTCTAGCAACAGTAAAGGCAGCCAGGTTGAATAATCTGAGAAATGCACTGCAACTGTCTGTGTGTCAAAGGTGAAGGCATTCTTGTAGTAGTTTTGTTTTTGGTTTAAAGATATTTTTAGGCCTGACCTCAAATTTCGTTCATGCGCCCTTACAGCTGGACGGAGTCAGAAGCACATTGATTGCCTTCCTCAGATGCCATTAGCAGGAGGTCCGCCTGGAGAAATCTCTGTTAGGGAAAGGTCAAGAGGAGTGATAATTTAAGGGAATAAGAAAGGTATGACTAATATTTAGCAAACATCAAGACCATAACCTTGTTTTGCTTTATTTATTGATTAACATTACAAACTGAATTGATATAAAATGATTAGAAGAATGCTAGAAAGTCTGATTGTGCATTAGAACTTTTGAACAGGTACTGCTCCATGTTAACAAAGCACAACTGGAAAAATTTACAAAACGTTTTCCAGCATAGAAATATGCAAGACAATCCCACATTTAGAGAAAGAGTTGTAAGCCCTCTGAAAGAGATGTAAAGACGGTACTGCATAGCTTTGGGCATGACACCGTGAATGATTAAAATAGCACTATAACGTGCAATAACCTTACAGTTTTGAGTTCTGAAGGAATTGAAAGAATGTGTTCTATTTTTGCACAGACACTTAAAGATGAAAGTCTCCTACAGCAATGATAATACTGAACTGATCAAGTATTGTATTAATTGTTCCTGGGTGGTAGCCAGTCCTCAAATGAAAGCCATTTTTATTACAATTAATTCCATTAATGTGACACATTTAAATTAGTGCTGTCAAACATTCAAAATAAGTTTTATAAAAACTTGAAAATAAAGTTTTTGTTTACATAATATGTGTGTGTGTACTATGTCACACACACATACACACACACACACACATGAATGTATACATTTAATTTTTTTTGTTTATATATTAAGCATATTTATATATACTAATACAAATTCTATGCATTTAAATACATGTAAATATTCTCCATTTATATACATGCATGTGTGTGTATTTATATATGCATAATAAATATACACACTTCATGCACATGTATTATGTAAACAAAAACTTTTAGTCTGTATGTGATTATTCACAATTAATTGTGACTATCTTTTGACCGCAATATTTAAAATTATTGCTCTAGGATCTATGCTTGCATAAACACAAGTTTTGTACTGACATGAACCCAATTCAGATGCTGTGGCATTCCCTTAAATAAGAACTTCATGCTTAAAAACCCTCCAATGGGGCCACACTGTGTAATGGGTCAAAATCCCACCACAGCGCTGTGAAAGACAGATCTAAAACATCTGGATACAGATAATGTTGGCACAACCGGATTTTAGGTTTAAAAGGGCAATTTATTTTTGGCATAAGTGATAGGTGTTGGATAGCTTTCTTAAAAATAAATCAGTAACAGCTGTATTTACTAAGCTTTAGTATGAAATATGCATAAGAACAGAATAAATCTGGAAGGGGGCAAACACCTTTTCACAGCACTGTACATGGCTAGTGGAGAGTCAAATGAAATGCACCAGGCTATTTTCACACTCTCTGGGGACCGTCAGTTTGTATGTCTGGCAGGTCAGTTTATAATTACATCCACCATTGTTGTCCCAGTACTCAAATCCTCTGACCCGGTAGCAGATTGCAAACTGTAGCATGGCACCTAGTTGCAGGATGAACGGCGGTACAGGCAGGTGAAAACGAAACACATCCGAATCTGGATCTGGCCCATCTCTGTGGATGGTGGAGATCCAGCCTGCTTTACTCTCAGCACTGCTCTTCCAGTCCATAAACGAGTACCGTACCGTAACCTCTTTCTCATAGGCCAAGTTCAGCACTTGCACAGTTCCAATAATTCCCAGCTCAGAGCAAAACACCTGCTCCAGGCAAACTTTTTGCCGACACAAGTGCTCAAAAAAACCGGCCTCTGCACCTATGTTGTCAGGGAAGGAGGGCTGGAAGTAGGGTAAAGATAGCTCCAGCTTTTTCCTGGAGGCCAGCTCAGAGCTTGCCAGCAGTCTTGTAATGACGTGGACCGGCACCATTGGGTCCTCACTGGCCTTGAAGAACTTCACATCTTCCAGTTCCAATCCTAACGAATCTACAAAGCGGACCTGCACGTTCTTGCAGGTGTGCTCTTCCATAGAGTACGAGAGGGATTTAGCCCTTCTTCTAATGATGGGTTTTGGGTCTGGCTCGCATGACTGCCTCCGTCGGATGATGGACTCCTGGGGAAAACCTGGCATGGGGCTGGGTGGCCGTATTGCCACAGGGGTCCTTTGTGGCAGTGGTTTGGGGTTGTAGATGTCTCGAAGATGAACGGTCTTGATGGGTCTAGATACTTCACTAAAGCCACTTGTGAACTGCAAGGCTGGTCCTGATCCATCCAGATGGGATTCCATTATCTCTGTGCTTTCTATTGGCAGAAGGAGAAAACTTTCTAACACAAAAAGTAATTTTATTTCACTCCAGTCAAGGAGCATCTTTTTACTCTTTTTCAAACTAACCCCTATTTGACAACCATAAAGTGCCACTAAATTTCTAACAAACGTCTTTGTGAAATTATTTGCAATGTTAATGAAAATACATTCTTTAAAAAAACGTTCACTAGCCAGTTAATTCATTATTTTCTGCGCTTATCGCATAAAACACATACATGGTAAAATGACAAATATTGTAACAGTTTTGGATAGCTAAATACATAAGCATTTTAATGACAGTCCTTTAACACGAAAACCGAGCAATAGGTACTGTCCAGCTTTACATCTGGCAACAGAGTCTTACCTTACTGTAAGGTGTAAGGGCACAACTTTACGAAAAACGCGCCCTCGTTATGCGCAGTTAAAATATAAACAAAATGTTTATTTTAAATGGAGAAGACCTCCTCACCCAGTGTGGTTGTAATAAAACACGCGGAGATCGAGCGCCTGTGACATTTAACTACTGGTCCCACAGGAGGTGTAGTCTAACTACCTCACTGACGATTATTATTAGACCACCGTGCATGAGATAATAAAACATTCTCACGTCCTGTCTGTAGCAATGCCAATATGTCAACGAGATCCGGCATTTGTGAATAAACGCCATAGAACGCTAGGTAATTGTCTTAAATTTAGCGCTGGTTGTATTTTTGTCGCGTCGTTTGCTTACACGCAAAAGGGGTCTCTATCATATTTACAGTATCGTATAGACTACAGTGAACTGTGAGCCTATGACAGTGTTGACTACATTTCCCACACAACAATGCGCCCTTCAGCATCCACACAGCTGGAATACACGCCTGCGTAAATATCCTCATTTACAAGTCTCAGACAATCAACCCAATATCTATTAGTGTACTTCATGACAAGGAATCAAACAGGCCGACTAATTTGACCAATGCTTCTCATTACAGACAGGCTGATCCGGTCGTCGCTGAATTATTTAGTACAGAACGGTACCGATGCATCGAGGATTAAAGGGAACGGTGCGCAAAACAGTCGATTGATCGTGGGAGTGAACCTCGCAAGATCGAGAAAAAATGTATGTGCATTCAGATCAAAAGACTCCGTGCATATAATATGAGAGAATCCATCCGTTCTAGAAGATCCAGGCTGCTTTGAGAAATACCAGTGATGGGAACGGTCTTACAGGAGAGCACTGTGCATAACAGTCAGAAAAAGCTTCGTTCGTATGATAAAACAAAAACTAAAGCTTTGGGACATGCACCAAGGTAATTAAATTAAGTTCATGTTTTATTTACATGTCAGGTTATCCATTTATGGTGAAGTAGCTTGAATAAGCTTCTTTAAAAATTGAACCAAATTTAGCTGATTTATTTTTGATATGCTTTTGAATAACCTGACTTTTTCACTGAAAGCAAGAAAACCACAAAAGCACCTTTGCATCCACCACCGAATAATGGCATCGGCCAGCCAACCCCACCTGTGAGTACTTAACAGTAATGATTTATATGTCAACTTTAGTTAAAAAAAAGGAATAGAAAATAAATGTAACAGATTTTGAACTATACAGCGGAGTATAAATTGAGCATATAAGTGCTGTTTTTGCATGCCTACAGGACTCTCAGCAAAGGATAAGAAGGATGAGACTGGACAGAATGTTGATCATGGCAAATCCCACAGACAGGTTAAAAAATAATTTGGCACATAGATGATTAATTGACACCTTTTTGTATGTGTGTTAAAATTATGCATATTGCATTGTATTATAACCTAATAGGACAAACTGCTAAAAAAATATGTAAATATGCAAGTACATAATTACTTTTTTTCAATATGTGGCAAAATATGGTGTTACCAGATAATGTTGAAAATGAATATATATATATATATATATATATATATATAAAATTTCAAAGACTTTAAAAATTCTTTCCTTTGGTTTCTCAAGGCAACACAATACTAAGATCAAGTCTCATGCTACTTTAAAAAATGGACAGAAGGAGAGACGACAAAGACAAAACAGCCATGCTGCAAAAGAGTGTGGTGGCAGGGGTAAAAGCATAACCCCTGATTCTGTACAAGCTCAGAGAGAAGACTCATCAGAGCACAGAAGTGAAGAAGTGGGCTGTACACTACAAAGTAAAGATGCAGATGAGGACAGTGCCAGTGACCTCTCGGACTCTGAAAGATACTCTGCACTTCCTGCTCAAATCTCTCCACCTGACCTCAACCTACGTGCAGAGGTCATAGATCCATCTGACCTTCATTCCTCAAGACCTCGAGCACTCAACAAGTTCAAAGGCAGGTATCCGGATTTCTTGCCTCCTCCTTTCAATTCTTGGAGTCTGCAGCAGTTGGCGGTGTACTTGAACACAGAGGGAAAGGGCGTTTCTCGACCTAAGCCTGTTGGGCAGCTTGAGAGATATTTGGACCGGCTTTTGCAATTGGAATGGCATCAGATCCAAACGGTTCAAGAGGGCAGCAGCAAATCCAATGGCCCAATACCTAAAGGTCGCTACGTGCATCATTCATCTTCACATTTAAGTCTCAGCTCTCCTAAATGCATCCTTCAGTGCCAGCGAGCTTTTCCTTTGACGTTACTGTCTTCTTTAGCCAGTGCTCCCACCCTGCCCACCTGCCCACACTGCCAGAATCAATATCCCCTTCTAAACGCCCCGTGCCGCTTTTATGCCTACCACCACCACACACGGCTGGGTCAACTCCTGGAGAAGAAGGGCCAGGCCTCGGGGTTGCCTAGAAGGAGCAGCAGTGAGAGCAGGGCTCATCAGCCACATCCCAAGCACCAATATCGAGAGCACAGGCTCAGCGACCCTCTAAGCGAGAGTAGCCACTTGAGGCGCATGCAGGCCATCGGTAACATTCGGAATCCGCTTGGTTCTTCATACAGCTTTGACCAAGTTTCTTCCACGGCTACAACAGCCAGCAATGCCAGTATTGGGGATGCAAAAAAGAGAAAGCCAGGGCAAAGGAGTCGTTCCTGTGTGGGTACGAGGGAGGTCGGCTATAGGCCACGAGGACGCAGTGAACAAAGGAAATCCATTGATAAAAATCAACAGGACTCAAAATTATCTTGTGCTGATGGGTTACTTCGCTCAGAAGACTCATCGACTATTCAAGTCAACAGGAGGCAAAAGCATGTTGAGTTTGTCACAAAGTAACTCCAACACAGTGGCCTGGAATCAGCTGAAATGTATAAATTTAAAGGAGCCGTATGTAAGAAATTTATTGTAATAATCATAAAATGTAATTAATTAAAAGTACTCATATCGCTGACAGTAGTAGTACAGCCTAGATATTATCGTTTAAAAAGTGCAGTTGCAGCCCTCAACTGATGTTTATGTTGTCATTCTTTGTTTTAGTCTGAAGCGCCACCCTCCATCTATCTCCC
>JAUCMT010000013.1:925677-937924 GCA_032357475.1 Enteromius thamalakanensis | reverse complement strand
GAGACATGGAAGTACGCGTCCTTCAGGTCGATGGCTGCGAACCAATCCTGGTGCCGGATGCATGTCAGTATGCGCTTCGGCGTGAGCATCCTGAAAGGCATCCTGAGAAGAGACCAATTCAGAGCTCTGAGGTCCAGGATTAACCACCGTCCATATTAACCACCGCGAAGGGTTGGGGAGCTGTAACCAGGCCGCCAACCGAGTCGCTAGGGGTATCAAGGGAACTAATACCTCCACCTCCGGGCTGTCGCTTGCGGGTGTTCTTTGTTGGGCCCTGAGAAGCGGGTGGCGTCCCTTTACTGCAGCCAGCCTTGCGTCGTGCGCCTCTGCTGGGGACGGAGCAGGTGGGACTGGTTTTGCCGCGGGGGGACGCCCTTGGCGACGAGCAGGCTGAGGCGCCGCGGACGGGGGCTTGGGAAGCTCCCAGTGCGGCAGCACGTGGCTGATGGCTTCAGCCTGCTGTTGGACTTCCAAGAACTTCGGGGCAAAATTCTCGACAGCGTCGCCGAAAAGGCCAACCTGCGTAATGGGTGAGTCAAGAAAGCGAGCTGTCTCGGCGTCGGTCATGTCCGCAAGGTTGAGCCAGAGATGGCGTTCCTGGGCCACCAAAGTAGCCATCACCTGGCTGAGGGCTCGTGCCGCAACTTTCGTCGTCCGAAGAGCAAGGTCGGAAACAGCACAGAGTTCCTTCATCACCCCCTCGTCAGGTCCACCTTCGTGCAGCTGCTTTAACGCTTTGGCTTGGAACACCTGTAGTGTAGCCATCGTGTGCAGCGAGGTGGCAGCCTGTCCAGCCGCATGGTAGGCTCTCTGCGCGAGAGAGCCTACCATAGGCTCTCTCCCGTTCCACCTGAGGGACCGACTCGTACCCCCTGGCTGCCCCCTCATGAAGCGTGGAGATGGGAGAGGAACTGGAGGGCAGGCGTGACGAGTACGGGGCTCGCCACGACTTGGTCAGTTCCTCATGCACTTCCGGGAAGAAAGGCACTGAGGGGGACCGCGGCCCCGAGAATCAGTACAAACTACTCTACAATAATATGTGACTAAAATGAATTTACATGTTTGCATTTTTTAGGAAAAAAATATGCGTGTTTAGTAGGCTTTGTGAAAATAAAAGTAGCTTATAAATAAGGCCATTTAACTCACACTTAAAGATGGCATATTGGTATTCTGTAAGGGGGCATGTAGACACCCATCCAGTCAAAGAAATACTTCAAAAATGTTGGGAACATGAGTACACTAAGTACAGGAGTTTTGGGTGGAATGCAGATATGGAGGCCAAGAAAATAGGAATAGATTGTATAAAAACAAGCCCTACAGTAGTTATATCTGTCATTCCTCCTTGGTTGTTTCAAATGCCGTTAGTAGATTTCCAGTTGCATGGTAAAATAAACGATGAGAATAGGTGTATGTCTAAAGAGGAAACAGTAGATCAACATTTGAAACAAAAATATTTTAATTGTATTCAAATATATACAGATGGATCAAAAAATCCAGACTGTGGGAACACAGCAGCAGCGATATACATTCCATATTTTAAGCATAGTGTTAAGAAGAGGTTAAGTAACCATGTATCCGTTTTTACAACAGAAATGATGGCAATTTTAATGGCAATGCAGTGGGTAGAGGACGTTCGGCCCATAAGTGTTGTAGTATGTTCTGATTCATATTCAGCCTTAAACAGTTTAAATAGCGGGACTTCTGCATCTAGGCAGGATATGTTGTATGAAATTTTACAGAATATTTATAGAATAAATCATATGGGAATAAGTGTGGAATTTGTATGGATCCCTGCCCATGTAGGGATAGAAGGGAATGAGGAGGTGGATAAGTTGGCCAAAACAGCATTGAGAAAAGAAGAAGTTGAAGTAGTGATCCCATTATGCAAATCAGAAGTAAAAAGTATCATAAAAGCTGCAGTTATAAGATTATGGCAAGAAGGCTGGAACAAAGAGTCAAAAGGAAGACATCTATTTAACATACAATCAAAAGTGGGGAAAGAAAGGAAGATATATGGAAACAGAAAAGAAGACACAGTTATAACTAGGCTCCGTATAGGACACTCCAATCTTAATTGCTCCCTGTACATGATAGGGAAAAGAGATTCAGAGAGCTGCAGATATTGTGGAAAAACAGAAACGGTTGAACATGTATTACTACACTGTGAAGCATATAGAATGGAGAGAAATCAGTTTGATAGAAAACTAAGAAATCTGGAAATTAATGTCACTTCAGTCAAAGATATATTACAGAATGCAGAAAAACAATCAAAGGTATATGATTTTCTGTTAAAATTCTTGAGGGATACAGATTTAATTAACAGGATATAAGAAATTATTCCTGCAGTTATTTATTTATTTTATTTTGTTTATTTATTTATTTAATTATGGGCATTTTATATATATATATATATATATATAAAGGATAATATTTAAGTATTTTTATTTTATTTTATTTTATTTTTTATTTTTTTCTTTCTCTCTCTTAATATGTTAGCAATTTTCCTTCTGCTCGTTGAGGTCTCACACTCCAACACAGTAGGTGGCGGAAATGCACCATAAGCTGGTTTGCCACCCGCCATTAAACCTAAAAGAAGAAGAAGAAGAAGAAGAAGAAGAAGAAGGCGGAACTGAAATTGAACAGAACACTTGTTCCGTCGTCAGTCGGAAATGTTTTTCCAACGCACAACTTAGACTTAAGCATGGACGAGACAGCACAGAGAATACTGGAGTATTTGACTGAGGTAGAAGTTGCTGCAGAAGACATTCTTAGTGACAAACAACAGGCATGTTTTAATGATAAAAGTTGTTAATTATAGCTGCTAGTCTCTATAAAATAATGTTTATAATATCCGTTTAAATGTTGACAGCTCGTGGATCTGGATTTGAGGAGAAACAGAAATCGAGAAGCACTCAGTGCTTTACGAAACCATTCCCCAAACGGTAAGTACACGTTGTGTATGCAGATCTGAATACTGAATGAATACTGTCTGACTTTTTTTATGTTATGCTGTATTGTTGTTATTCTCGGCATTTTGCACGCTGCTATTCTTAAAAACACGGTACCTTCACTGTTTATATTCTGCCTTGGTTTATCAGTGGCATTTGCATTGGTTAGTGGTTATGTATCCTCCAGGGGATCCTGTGTGTATGTCCATGTAGTTTTTGGTCAACGTATGAATATAATGTCATTCATATGTAAGAATGTAAAAATTATATTATACAAACCATTTTCATTCACAAAAAAAAAATATTTTAGTAGCCATCTGTAGCACTTAAATCTTGTAAATGTTTAAATAATCTTTCAATAAAAGATGTTTACTTGTATTTATGTATTTAATAAAATGCCTGTAATGCATTTCTGATTCTAGTAGGCTAACGTGATAAAATGATTTTGATAACAATAAAAACTGGGCAGTGAATGTCTAATTACCAACAATGCTTGTTTTCCTTCCATAGGGCTAAAAAAAGAAGAAATTGATATGAATTTGCCTTAAAGGGTTAGTTCACCCCAAAATGAAAATTCTGTCATTAATTACTCACACTAATGTCGTTCCAAACCCATGAGACCTTCGTTTATCTTCAGAACACAAATTCAGATATTTTTGATGGAATCAGAGAGCCATCTGACCCTAGACAGCAACACAACTGAAATGATTCCAGAAATGTAGTAAAACATCGGTAAAACAGTCCATGTGACATCAGTGAATCAACCTCACTTTTGCGGTGCAACGAGAATACTTTATTTTATTTATTTATTTTTTTCACAAAAAAAATAACATTTGCTCAACAATTCTGCTCTCCTGACTTGTCTTCCGCTCTTTTAGAAAGTATTGCAATGGATACGGACACTTTAACGTATTTGCCATAACTAAAATTGTTTAGATCCAGGGGAAATCATGCACATTTAAGTAATCTGTGGTTGATTACGCTTAGGCCAAAGTGTATAAATGCTTTGATACTCTCTAAAAATGGAAGAAGACGTAAGTCAAGGGGACAATGGTTGGGTAAATAATTTGTATTATTATTCTAGTGTCTAAAAACAGAAGTTAAGCCACTGATGTCACATGGACTGTTTCACAAATGTTTTTTTTTACACTACGTTTCAGGACCTGGGATCATTTCAGTCTGTGAAGGGTCAGATGGCTCTCTGATTTAATAAAAAAATCTGAATTTGTGTTCCAAAGATGAACGAAAGTCTTTTATTTTTGGAACAATATAAGGCTGAGTAATTAATGACAGAATTTTAATTTTTTTGGGTGAACTTACTCTTTAAGTGATATTTTATATGTTTAAAGTGGGGTCATAAGGGGCTATACATGAAACCATTTACATTTTGCATTTACAGCATAACATTATGTAAAACAAATGCCGATTTGATACCTCTGTGTTTATGCTTTGCACATAACAATAAAGTTTAATCCAATCTAATCTAGATAATGTGAAGGTGTGTTTTGGAAATATGTTCATCAAATTCCCTCAAGAAAGTACCAGATCCATGGTCCTTAAAGGTGAGTGTGCTTTTTTTTAAACCATATTTCTTCTCTGTATAATACATTTTAGACTCTGTGTTTACTTGGCCTCTTGCTTATATATTATTCCCCACAGATCAAGAGCAGCTTGAAAAAGAAATAACAGACCTCCGCAAACAACTAAAAGCAAAAGTAAATCGTCTCAATGACTTGCAAGGTAGAATTGTTTTGCCAGCTTAAGTCATTCATGATTTTGCATATATAAAACCTCATCTTCAAGTGTCTGGTTGCTGTTTAAAAAGGTTAATAGATGTCAGAGCATCTAATCTTTTCTGTTTCAAAATGTTTCTTGCACAGGTAAACCTGAACTCAGAGGATACAACCTTTCTCCTCTGAGCAGTGATGAGATTAAAGCAATTAACACCCTTCTTAAGAAATAATATTCACTAGCTTCTGGGAGTGTCTTGAACCTAAGAGTAATATTTGGACTGGACTTTTATCTGCGCATCGGAGCACTGAAGTGTCTGCAAGACTTTACTAACTCAGCTGAAGAACTTTTTTGGTGACTGGCTTACACGTCTTCACCATTCAGTGCTTTTACTTGGATTTTGTGTAAAAGTCTTCCCTGTGTTTTGTGTCATAAAGAGAATAAGCCAAAATAATGCTAAAATGCCTGAGAGTGGGTATTACTACAACACATAGCCCAGTGTTTTTCAGCCTTGGTCCTAAATGCCCCCTAGAATTCCACATTTAGTATGTCTACCTTACGTCACCCATTTCAGGTTCTGGAGGTATAATGAGCTCATGAGTTAAATCAGGTTACCCCTGATATTACACTGTCTACCTAAATAAAACCAGGATAATGCCGGGTGATATGACAAATTCGATATGGTCTATTCACGGGAGTGGACAAATGTTTTTAGAAAATCACTTCAATAAACTGTACGTTGAGTTCCAAAGAAAAAATAAGCGATGTAATGCAAACACCTTGTTTACTAACCATTAAAATTGTTATGCAAGAAGAAAGAACACCATGCAAATTAGCATAGTGATTATGTTGATCATATTAAGCTGCTTGGAAGGAAAGTAGTTATAACCCTGTCAGATTCTCTAGGTGGCAGTGTTTCTTTGTTTCTAGTGTATGTGTGGTTGCTGCATTGTGCTTGTGTTAACAGTGATCATTTAATGAACAGATGGTGATTGTAAAACTCTCCACCCTGTTGTTTTGAAATGATATAAAATAAGCAGAATAAAACTTTTAAATGAAAAGAGGGGTCGGCGTCAAAACATCTTAGGAATGCTAAATGGAAAAGAAAAAGTAAATTTAATGAAATGACAGGAAATGTTTTGTGGCACAGGAACATTTGCCAGGTTGCGTGCAGTGGTACAGTCCTGGATGCCGTCCAGTGTGATGAGTTTATGAGTCAGATGAGGTGGGAAACAGAAGTCTGTTCTCAGTTATATAATCTAAAAACAAAACATTCCACTAGAGGAGAACAACATGTGAAAACACATTCAACAGGTTCATAACATACAGTTACGCAAAGCTGGCCTAATGCTATTTGCAGAAATAATGCTGTGATGTTTAGCGGTAAAGATTTGTTCTTACGGTTGGTGCAAGGTTGTTGTGAAGGGGTCCTTACACAATCCATGTAAAATGAAGAACCACCCCAGAACATTCATCTCTCGTGTGTACAGTCATAATGATCGAATAGCATCAAGTTTGCGCAGAGATGAGTCAAAGCTATGACTGTCTGTTCCTGTCTTATTTGTGCCCCATTATTACAAACATATAATTTGAGCACTGCACTTGCCAAAGAGGAACTCTGAATCGAAGCCCACAACAATTAACTGTCTGTATGTCCATGACTCAACACCTGCAGATGCAAATATTAAATGGTGTGAAGCTCAGCTTTCTACATTCTCAGAAAAGGTGTGAAAGCTGTCACTGTGATGGTACCATTTCAAAAGATACACTTTTGTACCTATTAGGTTTAAATATGTACACTTTAAGTACTAATATGTAAAAGGTACCGCCCCAGATTTGGTACCTTTCTGAGTGTACAAAAAGCTCTTTGATAAATTAAATAAGCCCAGTAATTGGAAATAAGATGGCAGTATAGTTGTCTCAAAGTTAATGTTTTGGTGAGTTGTCATTGCTGGAATATTGTTGCTTTTGGCTGTTAAATTATGCAGTAACTTGCGTTCTTATTTTCGCTGTGAGAGCAGGAGCATACTATAATCAACAATTCTGTCAAAACTTTGACAAGTAAATTACAAATCAACTCAACATCTTCCACAAAGCTTACTTGGGACGTGTCTGATGCCTTACTTTAGTGGCTAAGCACTAGACAACTCCCTGCTTGAAATTCAAGCTAAAAAAAAGCCCAGTACGACTGTCCCAGTGAACAAAGTGCTATATTCTATAAACTGATATTGAAGAGCTTGACTGGTCTACAAAAAAAGTAGGCAAAAACCTTTGTAATAAATGCAAACAGTGACTTTGCGCCAGGCCCCATTGCCTGTGATCCCTGCCTCTACCTCACTGATGCTCTGGTCTGAATGGGAGCGAATTCCCACAGCCATTATCCAATAACTAGTGGCAAGCCTTCCTAGAAGAGTGGAAGCACATAACTTTACTAGTGTACATACCACAAAATCACTGAGTCAATTTTTTTGTGGTAGTATGAGGAAAAGTAGCGAATTAAAACCACTTCTGCATGGTTCCCTTAAGATTAATCATAAATCAAAACAAGGGTCTGCTCCTTCTCAAACAAGAATAGACAGCTGGTGTGTTTCTACTCAAAAGCTTAGCATTTCAGGTTCTTGGCTCATCTTGTGCTGTCTTAGTTTTTGGAATGGCAGTATTTAGTTTTAATGTAGATGAAAACACCTTAAAAAAATGCAGATTATCAGACAATGGCCACCGTCTTAAAAGCATCATAGGTGATCTGAATGTTACTCCTAAATCAAAACTTGGATGACATTTTAATAATACAATAAAGTCCCAGAATGAAGCCAAACCTTAAGTTATGGCGAAAGAATTGGAGTCTTTCACATTTTTTCTCATGCTAGGCTGAAAACGAGATGAAAATTAAATAGCATTTCAATATTGTTATGCAGCTAATAGTGTAGTTTACATGGCAGGGATTGGCATTGAGTTAAACCTTCTGTTTTGATTGTACTTCTTTAGCCTGTGTTTGTCTGACTTCAGCACATTCTCTAAGGACCACTCATTCTCCCGCTCAACAAAACTTTGAAATACCCTCTTATAGGTCCAGATTTTTTCCCCAGCTGGGATTATTTAGACTTTTGGATAGTTTTTGGAAAATGCTTTTGCAAAATGCAAAATCGCAAATCATTAAAACAATAATTGTGATATAATAGCAGAAGATATATATCATACACCCCTATTCTGAAGAGTCCTTTCCTGTCCGTTTTTGACAGTGTTCTTGTAACTAGTTTTACTTTGTGATCTCTGCTATACTATTTAGTCTGATGTTTAAGAACTTGACTGGTCTACAAAAAGCATCAGCAAAAATCTTTGGTTGCCCCTCAGTGGTTGGTTGGAGGTTGGAGAGAAGGGTGTCACTCTTTATATTGAAAGTATATGTAGCTGCTATTGCAGCACATTACAGTGCAGTGGACGGCCAGTACCTGGGGAAACATAATCTCATCGTCAGATTCCTAAGGGTTGTCAGAAGGTTACATACTTCTAGGTCACTCCTGGTCGTGCTGGTTGTACCTTACTGGTTTACTGAACGCAAGCTCCTTGTGACAGCCACTATTATAAATTTACTGGCATATTGTACTGATTGTACTCAAACGATTTCGAGGCAGCACAACCTTGTGCTGGAATAAAAATTAAATTTAACTATTGTAATTAAACCTGTTCTCAATAAGTTCTTTGGGTCATGCCAAGAACATAGATACCAGTTTTGCTGTAGTCAGCCCGAGCTTCCTGTCTGCTATTGTGATTGTTGAAAACTTAAATTTTAAATCCTAGATCACTGGTCTTTCAAATTTGAAGCTGATCCTCTTGAGACCATGCTGGCAAAATCTGTCATTATACACAATGGTTATAGGTAATCGCGTCAACAAATTTGCTGGAATGATGTTAAACTGTGTCTGAGGCTATATCTCTGCAGAGATTTGACTTATTGACACCAAACTTTGTATGTGCTATTGTCACCTCACACCACCTATTAATTTGGTTTTATTTGCTATTATCTCATATTATGTCATACTATTGGCCACTGCTATTGTACTAAAATCATCATAAATTGCCTTAAAATACACATTGCTTCGGTTGGTCTGAATGCTGCCTTGCTGTAGTGCTTGGCCCTGAATTGCTGCTTGCAGCTATACTTAGCTATCCTTATCATCTTATCACATTATATTAAAATAGCTTTAGTTATTTATTAATTGTTGCAATTGATTGGTGTTTCGTTGCAAAGGGAAACACCAATCAATGAGCACTGTGCCCCAGTTCCTTTCTTCCAAGAAGTGCATAAGGAGCTGACTAAGTCATAGAGAGACTCTTTTTTTGCCCAGAAGCCACTCGTCTTTCTTCTACATCCTCTCTACCCTTGGTAGCAGAGTAGCTAGGGGGTACGCTGACAATTTCTAGATGGAGACTGCTTAATTATGCAGCACTCTCATGACAGTTTTTGTTTCTGGAGAGTGGTCTTGAGTCTATTCGGGGGAAGCCCAAGTAGACCTGTTTGCTTTCCAAGAGTCCTCAATTACCAGCAGTATTACTTACTGACCAAGGCCCATTTAGCATGGACACACTGACACACAGCTGGCTCTGTGCAAATATGCAGTTCCCCCAGTGAGCATTCTCACACAGCACAGTTTGTAAAGTCAGGAAGTATGAGAAACAGGTTGTGTCGGTTGAACCTTACTGGCCCACACAGACTTGGTTTACAGAGCTCATTCTCCTCGTCCCAGCCACTCCCTGGTGCATCCCTTTGAGGAAGGACCTTCTTCCTCATGAGCTCAGCACGACATGGCACCCATGTCCAGATCTCTTGGACCTCCATTGTGTGTATTTCAATATGTGGGATTAAGGGAAGAGCAGGTATATGGATATGTTTGGAGATGGAAGAGAGAGCTCAGTTCAGTCCGGTTTCTGAGCGCACACACTGAAACACATAAACATAGCACGTCTCACATAGTGCGAGTAAGTTACTCTTGAATGGAGAATTACACACAAAATGATTTCAAATTGTCCGTTTTCACTAGCATTCAGGTAAACAGAGTCGATTACGTGAATGTAAACAGTAACGCACGTTTCAGTACATTGCATTCGCTTGTATTCAGTTTTAAAGGGACCGCAGCCTAATTTAGTTGCTATTGCTATATAAGTAATGCAACAAAAGTAAAATCACTCAATGTCCCTGACTGAATCATGTAGTACTTAATAGTTCTAGGTTTAGGTTGCCTGTGTAGCCTGTGTCTTAAGAAAGTCTACAAGCATGATGTACTGAAGAAAGAGTGAAAGAGTTGGTAGTGACATTGCAGTCATGTGATCCTGGTGTAGTCCATTGATTGCCTGTGTTTAGATTTTTACTTCTGGTGTAAAAATAATTATTGTATTTAAGAATCAAACATTTATTGGTTCCAGAGCTTATTTTCTGCAATTATCCAAAAGAAAATGGATCAAGCGAAATACAATCGTTGCTTTCATGTTTACCTACAGTCATGGCCAAAAATATTGGCACCCTTGGTAAATATGATCTGGCTGTGAAATTAATATGCATCTTTAATTTGGTATATCCACAAAAATCTAACATTTCACGAGTTTGCGCTTCCTTGTGATAAAATAAAGTGTGTTTGGCGTGCTGTCCAGGGGTGGACTGGGAGATCGGCAGACTCCGAGCGCTAGGAGTTGGAACCCTCCGCGTGCAGGAAGCTACAGAATGAAGCGGAGAAGGGGTGAAGGAGGGATGCGTAACGAGATAAAGAAAGAAAGGGAAACAATCTTATTTAAGGAAATAAGATTTATTTTAGGCTTATGAATTTGACTGGACGGAATGGAAATGGATTGATTAAGTAATCAACATCACTTCATTGAATAATAAGAATTTGAAATGGTGGGAAATATCATAATGAAATAAATGTTTTCTCTAATGCACCCTTTTGTTTAATACTTTTTAAAACCTCGATTTGCCAGTTTAACAGCTCTAGAGTTTGTCATATAATGTCTGATCAGAGACCATTCCCTCATCCAGAATCACTCCAGACCATTTAGATACCCAGCTTTTTCTGTTCAGTTCACCTTACTCATTTTCTACAGAGTTCAGGTGAGAGGACTGCAATGGCCAGCAGAAGATTGGTTTTGTGCTCAGTGAGCCATTTTGTGTTGTTATTGGGGTTTGTGTTTGTGTTATTGTACAAATTGAAGATCCAAATGTGGCCTTTTATAAGATTTAAGTCACTTATTGATTTCTTATCCGTTGGTGTTCGATAGAATCCATGATGGCATGTGTCTAAATAAGATGTTCAGGACCTCCAGCAGAAATATAAAAAATACAGCAGTATATTTCATTGTACACATGGGGTGCTTTTTTATTTTATCCCTGTGTCTACCAAACCCATCTTAAGTGTTTACTGCTAAAAAGCTAATTGTTTAGTTTCTTCTGACCACAGGAGCCAGTCCCATTTGTAGTTCCAGTCGTGTCTGATAACGGAATATGTTGGAGTTTGTTTTTGGGTGAGCTAGAAAAGTTTTTTCTTGACACCCTCTCAAACAACCTGTGGTGATATAGGTGCTGTTTGATAAACTACAGATGGCAATAATTGTGTCCAACGTGTATTTATTTGCTGGTAAGGGTCTGCAAAGCTTGTAAAATAATATTTGATAATATAATAATATAATATTATTCTACTGGCACAAGAAGAACAAAGTTGGTGCACCACAGTTTCAAAAGTAAAAAAAAAAGTTACATAGTCATGAAATCGACGCGTGATCACTCTTCAGCGGCAGAGGTGAAGACTCGGAAACGGAGATACTCAAAAAAGGACATTTATTTCAAGACACACGAGAGTGCTGAACCAGTGCTACGCGGTGCAAAGACATTACATTACCGACAGACACAGAACATTCCAAAAGACACGTGCTGCGTCCGAAATCGCATACTGCTTAAGTAGGTACTACGTTACAGTTAAAATTTAACGTACTACCCGACCGTTAAAAAAGTATGTTCTACAGTATATAATATGAACGAAATTCGGACGTACTACATCCGCCATATTGATGATGTCACGTGTCATGCGTCGTCACAGCGCTCATCCGTTTATTTAGGTTGTGTTAAACAAGTGTAATTTAATCACAATAAACAATGTTTTTTTTTTTCCTGAGGTACTTGAAAAGAGCCGCGTCTCAAGTTTCTGCCATTTTTCAAATATGACGCTTCCTCTCCCGGAGCCTCATGGGATAGGAAAGAGTCCATGGTATGCCTACTATAGAAGCAGTAGGTCATCCGGGTACTTCTCGCCTACTTAATTTCGATTGCTATGAATTCGGACTTACTACTCGCCTCTCATACTGTTTTTCGCGTACTATATAGTAGGGAAGTAAGCGATTTCTGAAGCAGCAACGGTTTAAATACAAGACACAAGGATAAAGGGGAACACCTGTGCTGCGTCCGAAATCGCATACTGCTTCAGTAGGTACTACATTTAAAACCGAACATACTACTCGACTGTTAAAACAGTAGGTACTATATAGTATGAATGTGAGTAGTATGAATGGAATTCGGACGTACTACA
>JAUCMT010000013.1:881577-897334 GCA_032357475.1 Enteromius thamalakanensis | reverse complement strand
GTTACATACTAGATACACATCTAGTTACTATGTAAGTACACAGGTATTAGGGACACTTAATATAAAGTGGGACCCTTTTCTGAATATAAGTGGGGCCTGATTATCATATTCATGCACATTATGTAAATGCTATGTTTTTTTGTTTTTTTGTGGTCACACATTGACGATGAGCAAATACTTCAGACGTTTAATAAATTAAGCACATATAGAATTTTCAGTTAAACTGAACTTTCCTCAATTTTTTTTCAATTTTCTGTCATGGTAGTTAAATGTTA
Organism: Enteromius thamalakanensis; assembly: GCA_032357475.1. Classification (NCBI taxonomy): domain Eukaryota; kingdom Metazoa; phylum Chordata; class Actinopteri; order Cypriniformes; family Cyprinidae; genus Enteromius; species Enteromius thamalakanensis. The sequence continues at coordinate 897,059 of JAUCMT010000013.1, read as the reverse complement.
ATATCCTGTGAGGCACAGGACAAATTCAATTCTTTAGACTCATAAACTGAAACATGTTTTAGACTTATGAAGCTCTAGAAAAGGCTTATTAGCCCCTCTTCATGTGGGGATCTTGGCTGGATTTGTGCATGGATGACTTCATTGTCAGATGACATTATCAGAGGAACAGAATGGGGTTTGCATCACCTCTGTCTTGATTTTTGAGATTAGATTGAATGGTGGGACACCAACTGTTCTGCTTGTGACTCCAATTATACAGCAGTTGTTCATTTCAGGACGTCAGGGTGACCAGTGGGATCTGAAAAGCTTTGTCTGAATGACACCAGCAATTTCATGTGTTGTGCCTCTTCTATTGAAAAATTATGTGCACTTCCAGCTCAAGCAGCAAGCTTAGGAGAAGCAAACTTTATAGAAATGTAACCGTTATTCGTTTTACCCATTGAACAGTGTGTTGCTGAGGGTCAGCCTGATCTTACTGCAATTTGTACATATTTGATGAGTTGCCAAGAATAAGAATGTAAGAATGACCTACATCTAACCCCACCCCTAAACCTATCTGTCACTGGGGTTTAGACAAACCGTACAAAAGTGAGGTCGTACGAATTTGTCTGAATTACAACAAATTAGCCACCTGGTAAAATACATATGAACTAGTCATGAGACTATGTTGTGACGGACAGATGCCTCTCCAATTTCATCAATCATATTTTAATTTGTGTTCCGAAGATGAATGGAGGTCTTACAGGTTTGGAACGAAATGAGGGTGAGTAATCGAGTAATCAATGAGGTGAACACTTTGAAGCATATGCTTCTTACTGCACAGATGAACATTTTTTTGTTGATTTATAATTATTTTGCTCAGATTCCATGTGAATAAATCTGATGCTTTGAGATGGTTAATATCTTATCAGTGAGATATTATGACAAAGGCAAGCAGATGTTTATTATAAGGTGATTCACATTATTGTCCATTATAATGATGCTCTTCATATAATGCTCTTTTTTTTAGTGGATCATTTGCCATAAGGGGGCTGTGCATTTAAGTTGGAATTTTAGCTGCATGCTCAAAGTGACAGATTATATTTGCAAAGGCATTAATGGATTATATTTGTGTGTGTGTGTGTGTGTGTGTGTGTGTCCCCTTTCTTCTCCAGGCAATCAGATATCAGTCTAAAGATTGACGTATGTAGGATTATCATGTTATTTTCCTTTGAACATCATGGCGTGAGTCTAAATGTTGCAGGTTATTAGCACAAATGACTCTTTCAGATTGAACTGGAATAAGTCGTGTAACTCTCTTTCGATTGTCATTGAAAAGATTAAGGTATTTTTTCATTGTAAAACTGGACTCGAATTGGGACGTACAAGAATGACATGATGTTTGAACAACAGTCAATCAGTCAATCGATCAAAATTATGCTTTTTCATGGATATGTATATTCTTGTTTTAAGCATGAATCACTTAATTTTGCTAAATTTAAAACGAAGCTTAATATCCTATAAAATAAATGCGTCTATAAAGTGTATCTTAATATAAGAATGTTTAGGTTATTGTACTGTAAAACAAGACAAGAAGCTTTGAAATTCACTTATTCGTAAATTTTTCCCTCAGAAATGCGTAGCTTTTGCTTATTGATTGATTGATTGATACATTCACTAAGTGACATATTAAGACCCCAAATGTAATATAAAATGAATTAAGATGAGTAAGATTATGAGGTTATGAGGTCTGCAAGAAGTTAAGCCTCAGTGGTAATTTTCTTTATACCAGAGGTGAAATTGTATAATCACAGGACAAACAGATCAATAAAGGCAAGCCATATAGCTATACTGATATTACCACTGGAACAATCTAATAATACAGGTCCAATTATTTTATTATATTTTGATATTAACTGTGTCATTGATCTGTTTTTGTTTAAGTGTTCTGTTTTCTGATTTCAGAGTCAGTATAAATTACAGCAGGTACTGTTTAAAGTTTACCACAGTGAGAATGGGCAACTTAAGGCACACTTCCGTTTAATAATTTATAATGTTTTATTCAGTGACTTCTGGACCTTCTTACATTGAATCCTATAAGTTTTGCTGTTGCTTTTCTAAACATTAATTGGCCAGCAGCTGCTTCCTTTCTGACTATTATTGCATGTTTCTTAAATGAACATTTGCTTGACCTTAGGCCATCCAGTATGTAAATTATTTTATTTCATTATAGCTCTGTAGAACTGTAGCATTACATGCTCACCACCACTAGATCATCTAAAACAAATGGGTGCCGTCAGAATAAGAAATCAAACATCTGATTAAAACATCACAGGAATCCATTCCAGTACATCAATGTCTTGTGAAGCATAAAGCTGCGTGTTTGTAAGAAACAAGTCTTTAATTTTTAATTGTAGGTCCTGTCAAAATATTAGTCTATCATCCTTACATACCAACACTTCCTCTGGTTAAAGTGTCCATGCCTTTTTGTCATCTCACATCAATTTTTATTTTAAACATTTTTTTTTTATTTTAAATAAAAAAAATCCTTAAGACAAGCTTAATAGCTCATAAATAATTGAAACATCTTTCCGTAAGCATAAACAAAACACTTGAAAATGAAATTAAAAAAATTTAATAACCATTGTAATATCTGAAAACATATCTTACTTTTTGTTTTTTTTATTATTATTAATATGTAAAAATGTTTTTGTGATATATTTTGATTAATCTATTAACCACTATTTAACCTACTGTAATAATACTCAACGTAATGGACGAGCAGTCATGAATTTGAACCCAAGCTGTGTACCATGTCATGTACTCAGTGACATGGAATTTACTGTAACTGAAGGTTTCCTCTAAAGATCATTTGGTTGACCTGACCACTGTGACCCATGCCATTCTTCTGTTCTGTCTGGACAAAGGAAAAAAAAAAACGTGGTTTCACCACTGCAATGTGACAAAACTGAGACAAATATTTAACATTGGGTTGGCCCTGTTTAATGGTAGGTAGCAATTTTCTGCTGTCTGCGTGTTCGTTTACACCAAACAAACAGAGAACAAAAGCTCTTGTGGCATTCCACACCAGCTCTGTCTCCATGCTCCACACAGATGGTCTGCCATACAAAGGTGGACCACCTCAAAGAACTGAGGAAATAAACTCTCCAACAATTTCATGCAGAATAGCACAAATTCCTGGTCTTTGTGCTTCTCCATCCTGTACTCGTCTGCATATTTTTTTCCACTTTTAGACGAGGGCGTGCAAACTGAGTGAAAGTCATTTTTAAAGTGATTAAGTCGAACTTGTACAGTGCGTTTTACATGATGAAATACTGCTGAGTTATTCTAATGAAGCACATGCTCTTATGGGGTTAACCTTGACATTGTTTTATTATATGAACACACACGTACATGTAGAAAAAAGTTTAGTAACAGTTTTAACCCAGAAATGTCTAATAAAACCCACAATGAATTTATTAAACATCAAGGACAAGTAACATGTTTAATTAAATGCAAAGTTTTGCAGAAAGACGTTGTGTATAGTATGTAACCACAGTGTAAGTACACATCTGTACATAGTATCTAGCTGTAATATTTCTGTTACTACACACATGTAACAACCCTCAGAATGGTGCGTGTAAGTACAAAAGTGTAACAGGACATTGGTAACAACACTTTTTGGTAATGAAAGTACAAATGTGTAACAGGACTAACAGCACTTTGTGGTAAATAAAGTGTTACACTTTATATTAAATAGACAATTGCTTATGCATGTAATTACTCTGATGTTACACAGCAGCAGGCAGTCAATTAGGCTTTACATATAAATTGAGACTTTATAAGTGGGCAGTTCCTGAGGAGTCACCATGTATATAAACTAGTATTACAGAGGTCCACCAACTCCACCCACTTTACATATCCCTAAACCTACCCAACTACACCCTTTGAACACCACCTGTTCCAGTCATCCATCTGTGTAATGCATTGTAAAAAAAAAAAAAACAGTAACAATAGTAAACTGTACTGCTGATTTTCTGCAAGGTAGTTAGTATCTGTTAAGTTTACAGACATTTCCTTTAACCCGAAAACACAGAGTTACACACCTGTGAAAAATTGTCACATTAACACAGCATATTGGGTCATATTTTGAAAGACGTTTCTTCTGTTGAAGTGCTAGTGTCAGTCTTGCATGAAATCAAAGCTCTGCTTCTTCTCTGCAGTTGACCTGCACTTAACAGATAAATCCTTTCATTTATCTCTAGCAGAGAGAAATGTGTATCGCAGGCTAGTGACAAAACAAGACAATTCACCTCCTTACAGCAGTCAAATTGTGCACCTGTGTTCTTTTTTCTTCTTTTTTCCATCTGGGTCTATTCACAGAGGGGAGAAAATGCCTTTTTAATGACTAACTCACTCCTGGATGTCATACGGGTCAAGGACACTGCAGGTTTTCACAGCAGCACTTGCTTCACGCTACACTGTTCTTTAAATGAATCTCAACGGCTTTTAAGCAGAGATGCCAGTCACTTTTAATTTTAGACACTGGTTACAACTCACAGTGGACAATAGTGTGATTATTTATAGATTAAATCTATTTTAACATCTGAAATTTCAGGGGTATTTTGTTCTAACTAACCGAATACAATCAAATGGTTCAGTTATTTCAGCTGAATCAATGCTAAAACTGAAGCATTATTGCTGTATGTTAAATATAAAACCATTGCAGAAGCACAAATGAAAGTACAAAATGGTCCATACTGATTAAAAACATCACAATAATTCACAAGTAAAAAAACATTTTCAGTCCATAATGTCACATTCTGTTCCTGTCTTGTCTCGTGCTCCCCCGTGTTTTTGTATATTTTGGTTTAGTCCTGTCTGTTTGGTTTCTCCCAATTCTGTTTGATTGTCTCACCTGTGTTTTTTGCCACTTTCTCTCTAATTTGTAACCCTTTATATACCGTTGTCTTTTTGTTCATTTCAGGTCTTGTTAATGTAATGTTATGTTGTGTTCCCCTGGCTGCATGTTCTTTTTGCTGCCTCGTTAGTCTTTTCTTTTGTTCTGGAGTCTTGTTTAATTAAATATTCTTTTATTTAGTCCATCGTGTCCTCTGTCATTTATAACACATAAACATGAACATAACATGAAACTTTACAGGGAAAACAAATCAGTGTAAAGGCACTAAATAATAGTGTGCGTGTGGATAATAGTAATAAAAGTAATGCAATAAAGTACCTGAGCTTACATATTAATTAATAAATGCTGTAACAGATAAATTTATCATTATTAGTTAGGTAATGTATAATGATTACTTATTTGTAATGTACATCTAATCAATTGTTCATTTTTCTTGAAAAATATTTGTATTACATTTAAAAAATTAAGAGAAAGGACAGACCAAAAGAAGTGCAACTTTTTGTTGTGTTGTTCAAAACATAAAGATTCATAAAATATGAGCATGCAAACACAACTGTCTGTAAATGTTTTTATAAGCATCTAAACAAGTTTTATGGCAACCAAGAACTAATTTATTAAAAACTGATAAATTGCACCCAGAAATCCCTTTAAAACTGAATAAAAAACTGTTAAAGTGAATGCAAAACTTTCAGCCATAAAACGTATGTAATTAATGTGCAGATCTTTTGCCGTTCAGCCTCCTGGAACAAATGCCTCATTGCAAACCCAATGTCAGCCAAATGAAGAAAAAAAATATCATGACAGTTTCACATTGTATATCAAAGCACACGGACCAGCATATGCTACCATATATTACGGCAATGGAGATATAAAAATTATTGTCTTGATGAAAAACAATCAGTCAGGTTCTCTGGGGTGGAACTGGTTTGGCTGAACTTTTGCGCATGTCTCTGTGCAGCATTGCTCAGAAAAGGAGGCTGCATTTGGCTCTCAGATTGCTTGTCAGCCATTTGGAATGGAGACAGGCGCAAAATCTCCCTTTAACCCCTCGGTCTTTGCTCTGGTGAGTCCCTGTGGGGACCATCTTCCAGTGATCTCTGATCCTAAGCACATTGTCAATTCTCTGAATACATCTTATCAGTCAAACTTACGGCAGTCCAGACTAGTTGAAAGGGTTAAAGTAATAGTTCACCAAAAATTATAATTCTGTCATCATTTAGTCACCTTCGAGCAGTTTCAAAACTGAATGGAGTTCTTTGTTGTGCTGAACACAAATTAGTATATTTTGAAGAAAGTTTGTTTTGGGACACCGTTGGCTTCCACCGGAAAAAAAATACTATGGGAGTATCTACTATTATTTTATCTCTAATAGTGAGACCACCATTCACTTTAAATCAAGAAACAACAGTTTCCTTTCCTTTTTCTTTCGGGGGCTGTTTTCTATTTATTTATTATTATTCTAGGCCCTTCTGAATAAACCTTGACCTTCTTCATATTTGCTCTTGTGACTAAATTGAGTGATTAAAGGTCTCCGTCTAACAAGTGACTACATAAGAGAAACATCATGTTGGTGTAAGAATACAGTGGAATTACATATGTTAGGACCGAAAAATGCAGCAAAGAATGTGATGACAACTTAATGATGTTCACCTTGGATTCACCCTCTCACAATAATATCTTAGTAATCCTACTGAATTCAAAACAGGTTATGCTTGTGAACGGATGTCAATGAATAACAGGCAAGATAGAATGGTTCAACAGCTCTTTTTTTAAATAATTATACTAAATTTGTAGTGCATACCAATCTGAGATATGATCCGACATCTGGCATGTCTGCTCATAATACAGAAAACATATTTTTTATTTAATTTTTATGGTTGCAGTTCATTCAGTTTCTTTTGGCCAATGGTAAATTGCATGCCCTTTAAATTTTCCATCCAAGCATGCTTTTCCGAAAATTTCATTCTTTATCCTGCAATTTGCTTTTTATTACTATTGTTGTCAGATTGCTTCAATTGCAAGGCTTTTTTGTACTCATCCACTTGAAATTCTGCAAAATTTCATTATGAATTCAAAGATTTAGTTTAAAATTCTTATGTTACTACTCTTAATACTGGTAAAAAAACAATAACAACAAGATATGGCAACTCAACAGCTGAAGTGTTAAAATTATAAAATATCTGGAGCAATCTACAAGTGTGTGTGCAAATAAGACTTTCTCAGAGAGATCAAAAGCAACATTGTAGTAGAACAATGTCTAGTAACACAGACTGGAAGTTTAGATATCTTGTCCCCACCTTGTGGAGAGAAAATGTTATGGCACCCTGTATTATTTAATGTCTATTTATCTTTCTATCACATGCAAGTACTAGTTCTACACTTTAAAGAGCATGATAATATTACCCTGCATAGTTATATAGTAAGTATTTGGTCCCACCTGTAAATATTTCCAGATTGGCATGGTTTGTATGGGCATCTCCACATCTGCTACTGTCTTCAAGAATATTAGTTGTCCTGTTCAGCACTTCACCATAGATGTCATTCCCAAAGTCACCTTGGCCTAGAGCAAAGGTCTGTTTGAAATCATACTGTATTGGTGTTTGGCCTTTACAAAATCTTTCAGTTAGCAGATTCCCGTGCTTGCAGTTGAGCTTACATTTGTCACAAGCTCTCAATTCTCTTGGATCTAAACCTGAATTGCCAAATGCAGACCAGTGTGACTTGTTATGACTGGGTTGTATTGTAGAGCTTGACTCTTTTTGCATTTGATGTGATTCAGCAGTAAAGGTCTTTTTCTCACAAATACAAGTTCCGATCTTTGTTTGAATATTTACACAGTTTTCTGATAGAGTGACTGGCATGAGGTGGCCTGTTACATTTAGCTCCACTGGCTTAGTATTTGTTGTAGTTTGAATGTGATTTGGCTCCATTAAACAGAACAGCACTTTATCTGTGGATGTGTCTATAAATGTTTGGTCCTCAGTTGAGTTGTCAGAATCTTGTCTATGAACAGAAGAGTTTTGGAGCTCTTTGTCATTTCCTCTTTTAGAATGGTTACTTTCCACTAAAAAAGGTTCACTAAGTTTGTCTCCAGACACTAGTTTGTGGCGTGTCTCTGTGGTAACTTCAAACCCAGCAGATTTTCTCTTCTGTGAATTCTCAGGTATCTTCTGTGGTTCGTACAGCTGTCCAGTTGATTTTTTTTTGGAATCCACTGAGGCAGAGATATGAAAATTTTTCTCTGGATGTGACCAAGGGCTTCCATTTGTAGAACTTTTATATTTTTGAGAGTTTAAATTACATTCAATTTCTGCTTTGTTTGTTGGACTGGCGGATTCACAATTGTGACTGTTCTTTTTGCACGCCTCGGCATTATTTACCATTTCCTGTGCCATGCACACATGAGTCACATCATTGCTATACACCTGATGTGAAAGTGTTGTCTGGTTTGTTACAGTGCTTGAAGTTGTTGTTTCAATATGTGGCTCTATCAGAGCTAGCTGTTCATCAGAAATTAGCTGCATGACTATCTGGAGGTCTGCTGTCCGTACATAAAATGTGTTCTGAGCCTGTGTTGATCCATTTAGTAGCATCATCTTTTCTTCAGATTGGGAACCTTGAAAGTCATCAGTGGCCATTTTTGACACCATGCTTTTCAGAGTATTCTCATACATTGTAATTTTGGTGTCCCCTGTAAGAGGTTTTCCTGATTCATTCACAGGGGAGGCATGATGGTTGTGTATTGTAGGAGTCGTAGTAACTGAAGAAGAGGTTTGTACACCAGATTCTGAACCACAAATCACTGCTGAAGTGTTCATTGCTGTAACAGACTGAATGTTCTCTGAGGATGATGATACAGAACCCGTTGACAGGTTTTCTACCAAACATGTTGCACAGTTGCTCTGCAACAAAGATATTTGATGCTGCTCTGGTGGAGAAACAACTGAAATTGATGTAAGCATTGTAGACGGAACTTGAGTCAGGAGTTTTTTGTCCAAAGTTTTTTTTTTATTTAGCTCTGAACCGGAAAGCGATAAAATAGGCATTGGATTTGTTGCGCACAATAAATGTTGCTTACTCTGGTCAGAGGTTGTAACTATTGAAATACCCTGACATTGCTTAGAGGGTAATGCGCTGCTCTCAAGATGACACTGCATTGTAGTTTTGCTGCTTTGCCTGAGATCTGGAACATTTGAGCAAGTGCTAAGTGCTAAAGCTGAGCCAGAAGAAGAGGCCGACACTCCATCTGTGGAACACGGAATCTTCAGCTGGTATTTGGGAGGAAAGCTGCTCTTGGTTTCAGGGCTGCTGATAGAACCAGACGGGTTGCCAGATGTCCCACTCACATTGATAAGACAAAATGCTGGGCTTAGAGTATTACCAAGTAACTGACTTGGATTTGACATCTGATGAATGAAGCTACCCTTAGGGTTGAGATTTTGCATGTTGACCTTTTGTGCATGAACTGGGACGGAGCCATACGTTGCACAAGTTGACAGAGGTAACTGACTGACTAAACCATGCAGATTTTCATTGTCCTCTCCAGCTCTGGGATCTGAAACACTGAGCTTTTGCATATCATTCCCAGTGCGCTTTTTCTTCCTCTCTGATGGGATATGGAAGTCAGTGAGTTGTGTTGTTATTTTATCCCTGTCCATGTCTTCCTCTATATGATTTTCAAAGCTGGTGTATGACACCTTAAGGTCACTTTGTAAGGTCAAAATGGAACAAGAAGTTAAACTCAGAGACATGGATCCATTGTCCTTCTGTTGGCTAATTTGTGTTTCTAGGCTTTGATCAGAATTCAGTGTGGTCTTTTTTGCCTTCAGTGTACAGTCTTTGCTGGTACTGTAGAGTTTTGTAAATGTCCCACCTCTGTAAGTGTGCCATTTTGTGTAGTCAAATTTTCGGGCTTTCTTCCTGGGGTTTCCCTTTATAGTTGGCTCTGTTCCAACATCAGTACAGTCTCCATCCGAGCTAAGGCTACTAATACTGCCTCTTTCAACTAGTGATACCTCTGCAGTAGGCAGACAATCTACTGCTACTTGCCTAACTAGTGAGCGATGACCTGGTGCTTGTTGGCCTGATGACCTTAATGGGTAAACATGTCCTGCACTACAACGTCTGCTAAGATTCAAATTCATTGTTCCATCAGTGGGTTTACCACCCATAGAGAAGGGTAAAGAACTGCTTCGTGTTAATGGTGCATGCTCCAACCCAGGGGAGTGCTGTGTAGGCGCAGGGTGGTGAATTGCCCCACCTCCTCTGTCTTGATTTTGTGAGCTTGAGCTGTGCTTGCTGCTCTTTATCTCAAAATGGAAGGAGTCTTTATAAGTGTACGGCACAGGAAGATCAATGCTTCCTTGTTTTGACAATATCGTCTTTCTTGGCCGCACAGTTTCCAGTTGCTTATTATCCACTAGCACACTATTTTCATATATTAGTTTCGAAATCCGTTCTTCTAGCCTCTGCTTCTCCTGAATGGACACCTTGCATTTAGGATCAGAGGTCATCTCTGAGGGTATCTGGGATGTGCCTGGTTCCTGTTGTTCCATAGTGGTTTCTGTCAATGATTCCATACTGGGATAATGCAAACTTGCTCCAGGACTGCAGGATGAATGATGCTCACTGCTGTCACTGAAGCCAGAGTCTGTGCTGTCGTGGCTTTGAGATTTTCCTCTGGACATGGGGGAATCCCACGGTTTGGAAAATAAAGCTTCCTGCCTCTGAAGAGGCATACGATTTGGAGTCAGTGTTGTACATCCATCCTCACTCAGTGCACTTTTCTGCTGGATAGCAGGATTATTTTTCTCACCATCTGATAATTCCACAGTTTTTCTCAAAGAATTTATGTTGTCTTGAAGCGCTGGTGTTGTGCTTAATCCAACCATGGCAGCATTGCGCAGTGCCCATTCTATAGACATTGTCTTGGTCTCTATAGAGTCTACCTGACTTGATATTGTCATGACAGGAAGAACTTCTTTGCCCCTCTTTATGTCAGCTAAATCTCCACCATTCATCTCACAGGATGGACTTGTACTGTTGTCCTTTGAACTCTCCGTGCTTTCCTGGCTGCTGAAGGTGCCTTTGTCAGATTCGCTGGAAAGGCGGGCATGAGCCTGTGTGCGCTTGTGTTTATAAAGGTTACTCTGCGTCTTGAAGGAAATGCCACAGGTAGTGCAGGGATATGGTCGTTCTCCTGTGTGGCAACGAAGATGTTTCTCAAGCACACTGGGCTTCAGACAGTCCTTACCGCACTGTGGGCAAATATGCTTTCCAACAGACTTAGGTCTGCCCGAAGTTGCTGGAGCCACTAGCCTTTGTTGTTGCAAAACAGCCCCGCTGGCAATATGCAGTGTCAGAGAGGGCAGAGTCGAGTTGCTACACATCCTTGGAAGAAAAAGTGGCACAACCGTCGTGTCCTGCAGTGCTCCAGGTTGGGCCTGAGGATAAGGCTGCAGACCAGGGGCAGGAACGCTGTGGACAAACATAGTCGGGAGAGGGGCCTTAACACACGTCTCTTCCTCTCTCTGTGAAGATGCTGAACACTGAGGCTCGGTAGCTCTCACAAAGCTCTGCTTGCTAGTTGCCATGGTAACACTACCCTTGTGATGCTGGGAGATGGAGCTCATTAATTACCTAAAAAAAGAAACAGTTTCATTATTATTATTTAGATTTTTATTATTATTTTTTATAAAGCCTGGACTCTAAGACTTTATCGAATGATTCCTCCTAAAAGCTAAAATTAAATACAGATGATAGGAAACTAAAGAAATAAAGATTTCACACACATTTTACAAAACACTGTTGTTTAAAAGGACTGAGAGGTTAGAAACTACAAAATGTGTATTAGAGCAAGCTTGCTAATCTGGACTTCAAAAGAAAATTATATAGCAGCAGACAAAATAATGGTTGATTATTGATTTATTTGGAAAAAAAAAGCTCACTTAAAAGTATGTTTAGATTTGAAAGCTATTGTCTCTGCACAGTTAATCATAAAAATATAAAGATGTGGTGAAGATACTTAAATAAGACTTTGATTTTATGTTTAGTGGGAGTCTCATATTTAATATGAACGCATGGTCAATATTTGCATATTGCAGAAGCACCAGAGGAGAATGAAAAAAAAACGGTGGTGGTAGAGTTATGACTCATTTCGAAACATGATAGCATCAAGGACCTCCTACCTAAACTAGGTTATTTTTGCATTCATGAACACGTGAAGACACTTTTATTTTTTTATATTAAAAATATAAAAATTACTAATATTTTTGTCACTTAAATTTTTTATTTTAGTTCTTGTAACATTATTGCAGATTTATGATGACACTTGGCTTGTGGGGGTCCTTTAGACTTTAATACAGTCCTGTCTAAAAGATCTGAGGTTTGTGGAAAGTTTGTCAATAATTTATCACTGCCTTAAAAACTGACTCATGTTCATTAAACCTGATGCTGTTTAGTTGTTCACAAAACACATATTATTGGACAAATGCTAATGGACAACTGACATTTTTTTATTATTTGAGAAGCTCAATTTTTATATGATTTAAACTAAAATAACATGACCTTCCATCCCTAGTTAATTGCAGAAAGAGTTAGATTTAAACAGTACAGTTCTTTGCATTGTTCACATCCCTTTACAGTACCTGTGCCCTGTTGTCTGTGTGTCACATCATTATGCTTATAAAAGATTCCTATCATGCTCATCAAAAGATACACAGAAGATCAGTGTGCATGGTCTAACATAGTGCAATGGGTCACTCACCAGAGCTGGGAACTTAAAGGTGACACAGCAGCAGCTGAAGATTGCCCAATTAAATCCAAAATGCGCAAACAAATATCCAGCTTTGGAGCAGTGCGAGGTAAAATAAACAGAGTAACAGAGAGCATGTGACTGTGGCACCACAAAGGCCCTTGGTTCCTCTTCTCTCTTTAGTTTTCTTGCAGTCGTTTCTGCTGCTGATGGAGGAAATACAAACGTCATTCATGCAAATGTGACTGGATGACGTTGACAACACAATGTAAAAAGTATATGAGCGAGAGTGAAAGAGGAAGAGAGAAGACACTGTAAATACCAATAAAAACAAAGTTCAGGGTGCCAGCACTTTAAAAGAAATGAACCCAAACCAAAGTGAGGATCAAGCTGCAACATGGAGATCCAGAAAAAGAGACTAAATGAGATGGACACAGATAGGGAAGAGAGCAGATGGAGAGAGAGAGAGAGAGAGAGAGAGAGAGATAGAAAGTGAGACAGAGCTAGTAAGACAGAGACCGAGTGCAGCACACAAAAACACAACTGAACTGAACTAAAAAAAAACTGTTAAAAAGAGGAAGTACTATGAACATGCAGACCCACCTCAAAAAGATCATTTCACCCACAAATGCACACATTGTTTTTGCTGCATGTACCTGACTTCTGTTTCTGGCGTTTCTCACTCCTCCAGTCACCCACACACCCACACACAAAGGAGGAGTGTAAGTGTAACAGAATTTGTGGTGGTGTAACATTTGATGGTGTGAGATTTTATTTATTTATTTTTTAAGACATGTTAGCAGCTAGTCATCAAAAGTGGCTTATGTCTGGCACCCAATGATCAGAGAGTACATTAGCTACCATCTGTGCTTGAAACTACAGCACAGCAATGGAGGGCTCATTATTTCCTGTAAACAAAAGCAAAAGACAAAGCAAATCCTCCGGAGGAATTAAATCAGATTCTGTTGTCCTTCTGTGATACATTTTGTGTCCTTCACTATCTGGTTCTCATCTAATTGTATTTACAATAGAAAGAAAAAATAACAATTTAAAAAAGCTTAATATGATTGTTATATAATACACAATATTGAGATTGCAAGAAAGTTAGCAAAAGATCAAAACGAAAATGTGAAAAAAATACATTTGCATACCTGCAAAAGCCTGTAACTTACTCAAAATATTTAGTTTGTCTCTCAAAAGCAAGTATTTATGTCAATGGACATATCAGTGCTATCATAATAAAAACTCCTTGTGTCATTGTTCAAAAATAAGATCAAAATGTTTAGTCATGTTTTCATGATTTAAAAGCTTTAAAATGATATCCTAGTCAAAGTCATGCCTTGAATGATTTTAAAGATATACCCATTTGAATTATGGTGGTTGCCCTCTTTTTCCAACTGAAAACCTTAAAAAAAATAATCAATTTTTTAGATTAAAATCTAAAAATTTAAAGCTTTTAAGTTTTTTGCCTGTTTTATGTTGCTATCTTTCAAAGTCAATAGCATTTAACGGGATAAACTATTTATTTTACAGCTTAATTTTACCATTTTTATGTATATATATATATGCTATTAAACCAGGCTGAAGCGCCCAGAAGGGGGCGCAGGGGGTATGGCAAGAAGACGCAGTTCTCGTTCCTTCAAGGAACTAGGGTTATATACATAATCCAGAGACGTTCTTTTTCATGACTAGATATTCAACCCACAAAGAACTACGTAAGTATACTGAATTTACGATGTACGCTCCTTTTTGGGAACTCGAGCTGCGTCATAACGCTTTGGGAATGCCTTAGTGTGACCGCCGTGTGAATCTGCTATTGCATCAGTCCAATGGAATGTCGCGACGTCATGGGCAGGTGACGTCAGAGACCAGGAAGTTATAAATAGAAACAAGGTAAGACCGGCGTCAGCCTTTCTGTCATTCAGAACCGCGCTCTGTGTTTTGTCTTTTGCCATTCCTACGAGTGTTTGTGAAAGTGTGTTTGTGCTTCCTAATTCCCAAAATTTTCCCTGTGTGTGAAACAAAGTGTTAGTGAAGTCAAACAATATGAGTTCTCTTAAGAGAAAAACAAAGTCTGATAAGCCACGTTTGTTTAAAAGGTGTGTGCCCTAATGTCCATGCTGCATCTTGGCTGGGGATACACACACCTTATGCATGGTTTGTCTCGGTTCAGAGCACGCTGCGGCGGCGCTCGTTAATGCCGATTGTCCGCATTGCGAGCGTTTGCCGGCGCGTAAGCTCCGATCACGCAAAGCTCTCTTTGATCAAACAACTGGAGAGTTTGCGAGCGAGTCTCGTGGTTCGGGTCCCACTTCTGATGTGGCAGATCGGCACCTGCAATCGTGGGGCTCGCAGCTCGATCTGCTCGAGGCAATGGAGACGAGTAACCCTCTTTCTCCTTCCTCAGTGGGTGGATCGAGCACTCCCTCCGCGACTGTGGAAGCACGCTCTGAAACAGCGGCTTCCTCTCATGGGGCTGAGTCAAAACTTCCCCATCCATCCTCCGAGGAGGTGGGCGAGGAAAGCTTAAATGAGCCTCTGCCCCAGTCAACAAAGTTTTAAGGAGTTATTGGAGGTGATTACACGAGCAGTTGACAAATTAAAATTAGACTGTCCCGTTGAAAAACCAGCTGAAACACGTAATAGTAAACTGGATAAACGTTTTCTACGTGCTAAGCCATCACCTTCACACAGGAGCCTGCCATTTTTTTTTCCTGATTTGCACACCGAGGTAAACCATACTCAGCTCGCTTTTTTATTCCTTCCAATAATTATTACGGGAATATAGTGGGGTTGAGTGATTTTGGTTACAGAGCGATGCCACGGGTA
>JAUCMT010000013.1:822149-841738 GCA_032357475.1 Enteromius thamalakanensis | reverse complement strand
ATATGCTGAAGTACATTTCTGGAGTGTTAAAGATTAAAAGAAAAAATAACAAGAACCGTACCGAACCGAAAACTGTGGGTTTTGTGAACCGTGCCGCCTCTAACAGGTGTGTATTTATACTTCATAACACAGTACAAACTCAAATATAGTATTTTGGATGTGATCACATGAGTAAATTTTACTTCCTACTTGAAAATACCTCAGGATCGCATACGCTGCATGTTATTAAACTTGTTCAAATTGTTGATAAAATAGTTCAAGTTCTCATTACTGGCCAAACTTGTACTTTTAACGGTCGTGTTCATATCCTGTTTACTCTGTAAAGCACTTTGGGCAACTTAGTTGAACTGAAAGTCAAACTACTTCTTTAAATGAGAAGAGGAAAGGCCTTACGTTAGCAGTGTTCGGCTGAATCACCTCACCTTGTTTCTCATACTCCTGTTCCAACGGGACTAAAACGCCATCGTCTTCATCTCTGTAACCGTAATAGTCAGCATCAATGTCCTTCATCAGCTCGGCTCGTGTCTTTCTGGGCGGCAGTACAGCTATAATGGAGAAATCACACTGATAAATATTGGGCAGATTCTCAGAAACAAAGACAACAGGGCAAACAAACATACTGACAGCAATAATTCACAATGTATTTATGAATCCAGAACCCATTCCCAATCAGCAGATAAACGTACGCTCTTTCTCAAACAGCTCTCTGACTCCTGGCAGGTCTTTAGCTGCACCGAAATACTTGTATCCTCGGTTTCCTGGAACCTCTTTCCCCTCATGGTCCAACATCTTCGGCCCCACTCTCTGTTCAACACACAACCAGAAGCTCAAGACAAACCTGAAATCCCCCGAGACCTCATTCATAAACACTTTATGATCTGAGAGAACTTTAAAAAAATATATTATTATATAATATAAAGACATGTTTCAGATGTAATTCACTTTTGTAATAAATAATAATATGCTTAGACTAGATCAACTGGAAAAATTCTAAACTGAACTGTTTTCTCAGAACCAAGAAAGCTGTAACACACCACAGGAAGACAGCTGAGGTCAGAAAGCATCCACTTGTCATTAATTGTAACAATATTTTGAGATGATATGGACACATCTGTTCTTACCCTATAGTCAGGCCCTCCCAGCTCCTTGATTCGGACTTCCCAGTGTCCTTTCTCTCGGAGCAGTTTGTTGATTTCATCATTTAAATCCCGAATCTTAAATTCACCCAACCCAGCTGAGGAAGAGAGCCTTGAGTCAGTAAACCACACCTTCATTCACATTCTCATCTTTTGTTTCTCACACATCCTCACCGTTCTGAATCTGGGCCACTTTCTTTGAAATCTCGCTGATAATCTACAAGAAAGTACAAGAAAATAGCAGTGAAAGCAAATATCTGTGGGCCAATCAGCAGATAGCACAGCACCTGCTCAATATCGGTCAGTACTGACCTGTCTCCTCCACTTCTCTGCTTTGGGTAGCTCATTACACTCCGACGCTAGGAAAGGTCTTCTCTCCTGTGAACACAAGACATCATATAGAGAGGCCTTCAACACGTCACTGAAGACGATGAACCGTACTGGACTCACCTTCACCTTCCCCTCCTCCAGCTGGGCTTGACGAAACCTGGCCAAGGCCGTCCTGCAGAGTAAAGAAGGCATTAACAGAGCTCTGTGGATGGCAGTAAGAGTCTGACAGAAACATCAGGGAAGACACTTACATGGCCTTTTCTGCATTCCGGGCCTGCAAATGAAAACGGCATTAGTGATTTGATTTCTGTTTAACATGATGTTTACTTCACTCAGGTACATTTAACAGTGTCATAGCTTTACTGCTCTACACTTCATAACTAAAGCGTGTGGTTGGTTTTAATGTGAAAATGTGGTATTTTTATTCAAGTACATTTTCTAATTACGTTTACTTCAGTAAAAAGAAGTAAGTAATATATTTCGTATTTAAGTAATAAGTTATATTTTATATGAAACCTAGTGCGGTAGAAAGTGAAGGATTATTCTATAGCTTTGAGAGAGTAAATGCAGCATCAGTGCTTAATAAGCCTGTAAGCATCTGAAGTCTGTTTACTGAATCTGGTTAACTCTATGCGACAAACTTCTGTTCGGGTTCCGCTCGTTTCAGACAAACCGTTACACTAACACGACTATGATCAACTCAAATACATGTTCTAAGGAAGTATATTTATTTACCATGCTTGTAGTTCAGATGTTCAATCCTGCGTGTACTCAACGGTGAGCGCGCACGACGCCTGAAGATGACGTGTTGCTACACTGGACCACTTCCGGCGCGCCAAGTGAAGACGGACCAAACCAACGCTGGCCAGATCATAGACGTATATATCTATGGGCCTGATAACGAGAAATATAGCGTAGGCAGGTTTATTTATTAAGTCTCACTGTGTAACTGGTATTACTTTGAAATGATCGCGAGATCAAAAGTGAAGCCCACAGAGGGAAGGTGTTTCCGCCATCTAGCGGTGAGACAGGAAACTGCTCCTCCTTCAGAGAGGAAGATTATCACTGATGTCTCACACACATACAGAAAACTCAAAACCATATTATATGTTTTTATTTTATTTTCAAATGAAGTCCACTGTGTGCAGAGATAAAAAACATAATCATTAAAGGAATAGTTTGCAAAAATGAAATTTATTCTCCCTTGACTAGCTCCAAACCTGCATGAATTTCTTTGTTCTGCTAAACACAAAAGAAAATATTTTGAAGAAAGTTTGTAAGCAGGCTGTTTTGGTCACCATTAACTCCGATAGTAGGAAAAAATATATACTATGGAAGTCAAAAACTGCCTGCTTTCTTCAAAATATCTTCCTTTTTTATCCAGGTTCAGAACTACTCGAGGGTGGGTAAACGATGGCAGAATTTCCATGTTTGGGTTAACTATTCCTTTAAGAACACAAAGCATAAATACTCAATGTGTCAGATTGTGCAGCTGACGTCAGAACAGATTGCTCTTTCAACAAACCTGTAATCCTGCCATTGCTGGTTTCTGATGGCAGCTGGCCTCATCCAGGCCTTTAAAGCAGGAACAGAGTTCTGGAGGCAAACTGAACTGGGAGCTCGTGACTTCACAGAAACATGGTTTGCCTTAAACATTTGTTAAAAGCTTCACCACCTTTTTTTGCTCATTTCTTTGTAGCATCAACTTGAATATGTAAGGTCCTTCCAATAGTCTAGCATTATCATCATTTCATACAAGGCCAAAACACTCATGAGGCTTTAACACAGTCAAAAACAACAACCATTAACTCAAACATGCAGAGATCAGGGAGCAGAAGCACGTTTGAACGTGTGTGATGTGAATCCTTCGCTGATGGCCACACAGACGACGGCTTGAACCGCCTCGAGACGCTCAGTTCATTGAGCATTTAGCTCTCCAGAGCTGTAGAACGAGCCTCCGTCTCCTGTTACACTGCAGCTATGCTTAGCTCTGCTCCCATTGATCCACAGTAACCCGATAGCTCCTCACACCCCCGACATTACTTTGCCATCTCATTTGGCTTCAACAGACCTAAAAATAAAGTTTCTACATACTGTATTAGCAGCAAGATTCAGGCCCTTGCTTTTCTATATGTAGGGCCAGCCATTAGTGTTTAAACACAAGGCCGTGTGGTAAAATGTGCTGTTTACAGCGTGTTGTTGAATAATTTACAGATGAGCTTCACTCCTGAAGTTATGGTTCATCAGATCCCTCGCAGACCAGCTGTTGTTGCATCGAGCTATGAACTCACTCTCCTCGTACTTTGGCTCTAAATAGCCATCGTAGTAAACTAAGAGGCAACTATCAGCTGTTTTCAGTGGCCTTGTCAGCAGAAAAACAGCAGTGTTCGAAATCTAAAATGGCAAAATAATGAAAGATGTGTGTTCGTGTAGGAAACAGTAAAACGAGACTCAGAAAAGACACTTCAGGCTTCACACCCCTTCCTCCTCCAGATTTATTGATAGTTTAAAATTACATTTCTATGTCCTAGAACTTCAGTTGCATTCACCTTCCGACTTAAAAACTGAGTACAAGCAAATGAAAGTTTTTTTTATTATTATTATTATTATTTTTAGAGTAGAGTAGTCTAAGTGATATTGTACAAAAATAACATTTTGATTTCTGTGAAAACATTCGCCTTTCTTCGAACTCCAAATCTGTTTTATGACCTTTTTTTGTAGTTTTTCTTCTTTTATTGTTATTTTATTGACGTTTTCACCTTGGGTAGAGCGACCTAGACTCCGCCCTTCGCCTGGGATCATGAACTAGGTTTCGACGTAGCTGTCCCGGATGATCAAACAGCCTGTATTTTACAAAGGATTTCATTTTTCTGAACCTGGTCTGCAGAACCTTCTATAAAGTTGTCTGCTTTATATTACACGTTACGTATTTGTTTTATCGTTGTTTTCTCCACATAGCTGCGTACGGCTGGTTTGGCCTGGATAGACCCGACCGTATGTGTCCTGTGCTGCTTTTCCAGGTCAATCACTCGTAGGCTACCTCAGTCTCATCCACAAAACAAAAAAAACAAAGCAAATCATTCAGAAGCGAGCGCTTCCCTGATCTCTGTACGTTTTTCTTTTTTTTTTTCTCCCCGATCTCTGCGAGGCCGCGGTCCACGAGCCTCCAGAGGCCTGTCCGACAAACGCTCTTCCACTCAACACATCTCACACATCCCTGTTCACCAGTGGCATGGAAAGGGGGTTCTTTAACAAAGCATTATACATAACACCTCTACCAAACTAAACATAAACATTTTTTGTATTAAATGCAGAAAGTGGAAAGTTTTTTTCCACCCCTTTCCTCCTTTTACATGTCAAGAGCTCACTGGCCTGGGAATAGCCTCTATCTGCCAACCGTTGGCCAGTGAAGAGGATTCAGAGAAAATAATACAACCATCAATCAGAAAAAGGAGGGGCGAACGAGGAGACGGGACTAAGCGGTGGCCTCGATGGTGCACTCTTTGGCCACGTGGCCAGACTTCCCACAGTTGTAGCAGTTGACCTCGCTGGCCTTGCTGCACTGTACGGCCACGTGTCCGATCTCTCCACACCTGAGAGGAGCAGAAGCACAGGTCAGGGAGGGATAGAAGAACACGCTTCAATAATGCTCCAGTTAGGGATGCAGGCTATTACGGGAATCAGCTGATATGGGCTTTGAATTCAAATATGTTTCTGATTAAATAAAGCAGTAACTCAAGTCATAAAGTAATGAGCATGTTTTGATTTAAAGGTCAGAAGCTATAGCTTACATCAAGACCTTATTACAAACATGACTTTTGTAAATGAAATAATTGCATAGATACTGGTTGAAATGCATATGGTTTATATGCTGATTCATGTTTATTATGTGTATCATAAAACTCTTTTACAGCGGAAGAGTTTTAGTAACAATGTCTACAAACGTTAAACCTTAAAACAAAATACTAGGGTTAATACTGCGTCTTTCAAAGCTTCAATGTACTGCCAAAAAAACATTCTGCATTATTTTATTCTAACAAACCAGTTCGGACACCTTCTCATTCAATGAGTGTTCTTTATTTTCCTGAGCATGGCAGATTCTCACTGAAAGCATCAGAACTATGAATGAACACGTGTGGAGTTCTGTACTTAACAAAAAGAGATGAAACAGATGAAAACATCTTTATATTCTAGTTTCTTCAACTCTATCTTTGCTCTGATTACTGCTTTGCACACTCTTGGCATTCTCTCTAAGAGCTTCAAGAGGTGGCCACCTGAAACGGTTTTCTCTTCACAGGTGTGTCTTATCAGGGTTCATTAGAGGAATGTCTGCTTTATCAATGGGGTTGGATTCATCAGCCGTGTTGTGCAGAAGTCAGGTCACTACACCGCCGACAGCCTGACTGTTAGGGCAAGAACCAATCAGCTAACTAAAGAAAAACCAGTAGCCATCATTACTTTAAGAAATGAAGCTCAGTCAGTCCAGAAAATTGCCAAAACTTTAATTGTGTCCCCAAGTGGATTCGCAAAAACCATCAAGCGCTACAATGAAACTGGCACACATGAGGACCGACCCAGGACAGGAAGACTAAGAGGAACCTCTGCTTCTGAAGAGTCACCAGCCTCAGAAATCTCAAGTTAACAGCAGCTCAGATCAGAGACCACACAGAGTTCTAGCAGCAGACCCATCTATAGACCAGCTGTTAAGAGGAGACTGCGTGAATCAGACCTTCATGGTCAAATAGCCGCCAGAAAACTACTGCTAAGGAGAGGCAACAAGCAGAAGAGATTTGTTTGGGGCAAGAAACACAAGGAATGGACGTTAGACCAGTGGAAATCTGTCCAAATTTGATATCTTTGGTTCCAACTGCCGTGTGGGATGGATTCCTCATGCCTGGTTCTCACTGTGAAGCATGGAGGAGGAGGTGTGATGGTGAGGGTGTTTTGCTGGTGACACTGTTGGGGATTTATTCAATTAAAGGCACACTGAACCAGCATGACTACCCAGCATCCTGCAGTGACAGGACATCCCATCCGGTTTGCGTTTTAGTTGGACAATCATTTATTTCTCAACAGGACAATGACACACATCCAGGCTGTGTGGGGGCTATTTGACCAAGAAAGAGAGTGATGGAGTGCTGCAGCAGATGACCTGGCCTCTACAGTCACCGGACCTGAACCCAGTCGAGATGGTTTGGGGTGATCTGGACCGCAGAGTGAAGGCAAAGGGGCCAACAAGTGCTAAACACCTCTGGAACAAGACTGTTGGAAAACCATTTCTGGTGAACCCTCTTGAAGCTCATGGAGAGAACGCCAGGAGTGTGCAAAGCAGTAATCAGAGCTATTTTGAAGAAACTAGAATATTAAAGATGTTTTCAGTTATTTCACCTTTTTTTGTTAAGTACATAACTCTAGAATCTACCGATGTAAATGGTAATGAAAATAAAGAACACACATTGAATGAGAAGGTGTGTCCAAACCTTTGGCCTGTGCTGTAACTAGCGTCTTCACCTGGATAAGTTCACTGATAATGCTTCCTCTCACACATTAAACTTTATGCTTATTTTAGATTTGTGTGCTCACCTGTAGCACTTGACCTTCTCGCAGCCCTTCTGGATGTGTCCGAAGCCGCCGCAGGAGTAGCACTTCTGCTCGTTGGCGTGGTCACAGTCCCGGGCCATGTGTCCAGCTTTACCACAGTTATAGCAGACCTGCTCGCGCTCCTTCTTGGGTTCCTTGCAGTCCCTAGAGATGTGACCACCCCTGCCACAGTTGTAGCACGCTGCAAACACACGCACAGACTCGTGTTCAGAAAAAAGCCCTTGCTGAGAAAGCAGGAGTCCGTTTGCGCTGACTGATCCTTTCTTAACCCCCTTTATCTTTCACATGAACACCGGGACGTGTCAAACTGTGCTTCACTTCACATATGACAACAAAAAAACAGCAAGTTTTTTGCACATTGTTGCACCTTAAAATCAACTCATTTGGTCAATAACTGAATTGAGTGTGTCAGCCTTAATTGTAAGGTTTACTAGCTGACTGAAAATAGTTTTTCAGAGCGATTTTCCCCCTCAGTGTCAAAAACACAGACCGACCCACTGGTGTGAGAAACAAGTTACACTTTATGAAGCGGCCATTTATATATAAGTAATATTAATTAACTACATTAACAATACATGTTATACGTAACAAGGAAGAGCCCATTTTTAAACATATGACGACATCCTTACCGTCCTCGGTCCTCTCGCAGTCCCTCGCAACATGGCCTGGTTCCCCACAGCGATAGCAGAAGAGATCTAGAAGAGCAGAGAAACATTATCCACCCAGTCAGCTCAGCAGACATCTGTTCGAGCGGCTCATACCTTTCCCACGACCACGACCCTTTCCACGGCCGCGGCCAGCGTTTGGACAGTTCTTGATCCAGTGGCCGGTGCGGCCGCATCCGAAGCACTCGTTGCTGCTCATAGCCTCTGACTGGGAGACAAAGACCAGGACAAGACTCACTTTCTGCTACTAAACATGGTTTGAGTGAAGTGCAGTCGGCACAGAGACATGCCACAAAAATCAAGTGTTGCTCAAAATTGAAGTTATAAAAGACGTTTCAGATCTACACTAGTCAAACACGATAAAACAAATTCAGGTGATTCATTTTAAAATAAACCAGATAAACAAGCCCCTGAATAAACCCAGTCCATTTTCATCAAACACAGTACAATCTAGTAAATGTGCTTCACAGCAATCTTAGTGTTGCAAGTATAATAAACATGACCTAAGAGACCGCTTGTAAAAACAACTTTACAAACCAACAGGACATGATTGCATTGAATATGATTTGCATTCATTAAAAATGCCAATAAAGGCCATTTTCAAAAGAACTCGTTTTGTTTGTCAGCATCACTGCTAATAACTTTCTCTGACTTTGAGTGAGAAGGCTCTCTGTCGGATAAGAACCGCTCGGGCCGATTCAACCGATTCCCTAGAAAGATTCGACTCTCAAAATGAATCGTTCCCGAGACAGACTTCGAATCGCCACAGCTGTCACACCGACCCGGACAGCGTTTCTGGGTATCGCTCGAGAACGATTAAAATCGGATTCGATCAAAAGCATGCCAACAGAGCCAAAAGAACTGGACAAATCGAATCAAACGCCCCTAATGTGGACAGAAACCCTGTCTAGGCAAGCAGTGTAAACACACAGTGATCCACACAACACACTTCGAGTCAGTACAACTCCTAAATCTGCAGCATAGACTAGATCAAAACTAGAAGAAGATCTGAAGACCCGAGGAGCTGATGAAGGTCTGGAGACATGAGGAGAGGAGGAAGATCAGCAGTGTTCTTCAGGGCTGATTCTGGCCTGTCCACTCACCCGCTCCATCACGCTGGTTCCCACAGACCCTCTCCCCATCCAGTCCCGCGGCGGCATTATATCTATCCGGCAGCTATGTGCGCGTATTTGGCCGTTAACTGCCTTCCCGAGCCTGGATGACGCTCGTCGCAGCAGCGGCGTGACTTTCCCGCTCGCAGCCTGTCGCAGTAGGCCTAAGTGCGCCGCCAGAAAACCTCACTTCTGTAGCTTTCTGGGCACACTCGCCCTCAAAGACTTGCCTTACAAACACGGCTCTGGCATCTCAGGACAGCGGGGACGCTCTTCGACACCGCGACGATGGCACCACATCGCATGCATCGAGTTAAATGTCGTGTTTTGGTCCTTTAAGGGAACTCACCTCCGCGACGTGACTGTAGCTGTTTATGTTCCTCCTCTGCGCTGCGCCACACGCGCTCTGCGCACGGCACGCGACTCCTCCGCCCCGCCCACCGCGCTCTGCACACGACCCCGAGAGCGCGCGCGCTCACTGCCGAGACAGCTGTGCGTGACGCTTCTGAGGAGAGAGGGATATATATAGTCGGTGACTAGAGAGATCCAATAAGTTTTCTACCTATTGGCTTGTGTTTTACCAACATCTACAACTACCCTAAACCTACCCTTTACAATAATTGCAAAATATTAATAGTACAGTGTGACGTAATTAGGCTATATTGATGTGCGCAATCTGTATATCATCTAGCCCTAACTAGTCTTAGTTTATGGCATTAACCAAGCAAGCTCAGTACTGCCACCCTGCTGGTAGAGAGTGAATCCGCATTTGGTTTGGTTCAGACATGTTTTATGTAAAACAGTTTCACAAACCTAAAGTCAGAGCCATCTGTTTTTGTTTCAGATGTTGAAAGTAGACTATCAAATCTACATAAAAAGCTACTCATCACACTAACTCTAACACAGACGGAGTATGATACAGTGCTGTCAAATGATCACCACGTACAAAATAATCAATATATGAGTGTGTTCTCTGTGTAAAAGAAAAAACATGATATGTTTCTATATTAAATAGCTATATATATATATATATATATCCAGAACTGTACAAAAGTCTTAGTCCACTAGTATTTTCAGCAACAGAAACTAGTGTTATGTGGGTTTTTCGTGTCAGCTGGAAATATCAGTTTCCATTTCCAAACTTTTTTTGAGTCATTAATAGTAATAATGCAGTGAGATTATTGTCTGATAACAGCCAGCGCTCCACACAGAGATCTGATCTGATCATCATCAGTCTGACTGGAGTCACATGAAGAAACAGAACAAACTGGTGGTTTTACAGAATAAATCATAGTTACTGAAATGATATAATATCAAGTATATAAAATATAATTTACATTTTATATAAAAAGTATATAAATGACTAGTTTTATTTTGCAAGGATGCTTTAAATTGTCCAAAAGTGATGATGAAGACATTTGTAATGTTACTAAATACTTATTTCAGGTAAATGCTGTTCTTCTGAAAGTTCTATTCATTAAAATTAATAAGTTCTACTTAGCTGTTTCCAATAATAATATTTCTTAAGCAGTAAATCAGTATATTATTATGATTTCTGAAGACTGGAGAAATACACTTTGACACAGATTCACACAGAAAACAGTACTTTTATAGCGCAATCATTTTTCACAATATTACTGCTTTACTGTGTTGTTGATCAAATCCAGTGCAGAAGACCCTTCTCTGAGAAACCTGAAGAAACGCTTGTACAGCGGTGTGTTGATGTGCTAAAGTCATAAACGTGTTTCAGGTGATCAAGTACGGTGTGATCAGCACAGACGCTCTGATCGATGACTTGCTCCACTGGAAAACCCTGTACATAGCAGGCCGGTTACACAAACCTGTGAGTATCTGAGAGAAGCACACACCAACCACAGCACGGCAGCACTTGCTTTCCCAGCTTTTGAGTCTCATCAGACCGTTAGCATCACGCTCAAATCACCAAAGGGTTTTGATATAACTACAGTAGAGTTCGGTTTTTTATACTGTATGTTGTACTAAGCCCAGCATGAGATGAGATCATAATCACAGAACCGCAGCAGACGCAGTGCCCAGCAGTTTCAGGAGCTACATAATAGCTGGCATAGCTAGGAAAAATGCCTTGGGTTAAATGATCATTATTATTCTTTAATTCTCATGGCTCTTGCAGGTGTAGAAGTCAGACTTTTAAAATGAAGCTTCTTATTTATCAAGGTAGTCTTATTTTAAAGGGACACTGTTTTTATGCAGCGGTCAGATTTGAGACTTCACATTTTAATATCCTGAAGGGTTTTTAAAGGGATTTGTTCATGTATAATTTACTTTTTATGTATCTGTGTTTTTTCTGAATTATGGAGCATCTAAATGATTTTGTCATGTCATAAATGATCAATGTAATCAGTCTACTAGGTAAATAAGGTGATGAGTATGAGTTATGTTCATGTTTTTTACAGTATTCACTCTGCTTAAATAAGCGCTGATGGCTCCTGATAAAGTCTCTTTTATCCTCCTTTATGAAGTGAAGGTATATTTCTAGTTGGTGTGAGTTGTTGAAGCTCATCAGAGCGAGGATGCTGGTGTTCAGTGCTGTCAGAGAGTCCGAACATGTTTTTGTGTGTCCAGGTTCAGATTCTGCTCCAGAGTGATAGCGCTGCGCTGCGGGCCGCTCTGCTGGGGAATCTGAAGAGTGCCGTGACCGCCTCGTTTCTCATGCTGCCGGAGAGTTTCTCAGAAGAAGAGCTCTTCCTGCAGATCACAGGCTTGTCTTACTCCGGTGAGCGCTCCTCACGCTCGTCACGTCTCGGCCCAGATCTGTCCTGACTCCGTTCTCTCTCATGTGCAGGGGATTTCAGGATGCTGTTTGGAGAGGATAAATCCAAGGTCTCCAACATCGTTAAAGACAACATGCCCCATTTCCGCAAGTTATATCACAATATTCTTCAGGAGTGTCCTCAGGTGGTGTACAAGCCTCAGCAGGGCCGGCTGGAGGTCAGACTCCGCTGAACCCACACACACTGCTGCATGGCACTGAATAAAAACATATATTGATATTTAATATTAAGGTAACACACAATAAGGTTCATTTCTGACACTGTTTATTGATGTTAGTTAATGAGAACGCTCCGACATTGAAGAGAAAGCTGATGTTTTTTGTGTTTGGCTGTCACACCGTAGGAGCATTTGTGTTTGTGAGCTCCCTGAATACACTCATATGAGTTCATTTCCAGATTTACACCTTTCCTCTGCAGTAATGCCGTAATTAATGCTGATCATCAGTGGTACTTGAGTATTAGAGCTAGCGCCGTCTCTCTAGCGTGTGTGTACTTTGATGACGCAGCTGAAGCAAGTCTCCCGCACTGACCTGTCGTGTTTAAGAACAGATGTGAGTGAATCCGAGTTGCTTTTCATGACTGATATTTCTGAAAGGGTTGAATGTGACGGCACGCTTTGTTGTGAAATACTCTCCAAGCGCACACTTAAGAGGTTCTGTCTCATCCACGTCAACAATCGTCACTAAACCACAGTGTCACAGGCGCACTGCTTTACTTTCACGTTAAAGAGACTAGTAGCTTGTTTTGGGTCTGAATGGATTTATCTTGGTTTTTCCCCCAGAAAGCTTTATTGCATCGGTTCTGTCATGACAGGCTTAATGGCACGGAGTCAAAAAACCTTATACTGATTTACAACGAGCGCTGTGTTTCTGATTACATTATGAGTTTCTACATGTACACAAGCAGCAGCTCATCATGTAAGTGGACTGTAATAACACATGTTGCCTGGAAGTCAGAGAGAGAGAAAAGGCAAATTAAATTAATGTACCAAAACCGTAGGCCTGTCAAACTGAAATAAAACATGTCCTGACTGAGACAGAGCTGCGGGATCATAACTAATTATCTGTCATTCACTGCTGTAGCCCCACATCTCCTGCCGGTGACGAAAGACTTTAAGATGCACCTTAAGACATAAGAAGAAAGGGCTATGTTAAGGCCGAGGTGTAATTGTAGTAGCAGTAGTAAGTAATAGAAGTGATGATAATAATAGATTTGAATGTACTGTAGTGACGCTCACTGTATCTTGATACTGTGTCAGAAATGTTGATATTTACATGAATTATATTTTTACTGTAGACATGTATTACAGGAGTGATGGAATATAACTACAATATTTTAAGGATTTAGCTGTTTGTGTGTTAATACCAGACTTTTTTTCATAAAAAAGCTGCTTGAGAGGAGAGAAAAGCTTGACTTCTCAGTGGCTCCACACTCAGTATGCGGTGTGTTTCTGCAGGTGGACAAAAGCCCCGAGGGCCAGTTCACTCAGCTCATGGCTCTCCCGCGCTGTCTCCAGCAGCAGATCACGCGTCTGGTGGAGCGTCCCGGGAAGAACCGAGACGTGGAGGAGGTGCTGCTGCAGGTGGCCCAGGACCCCGACTGCGGCTCCGTCGTGCAGCAAGGTACAGCCCACGCTCCTGTCACACCAGCACAGCTGCTCAGGCTTTCACAGGACTCGCAGAACCGGCCGGCTGGGTTTTTGGTGGTGTTGAGTTTCTCCGGCAGCCTCACCCACACGTCTCTTTGTCATAATAACCGTCAGAGCGCTTCTCACAAACACCTGCTCATGAGCTGCACTTCAGCATTGTGGGACGCTGGACTAGTATTTGCATTGATTCTTAAAGGGATAGTTCATGCAAAAATGAACATTAGCTCGTGATCTCTTCACGCTCAAGGCGTCCTAGGAGTGCACGACCTTCTTCTGTGTGGTGATTGCGTTGAGTGCATCTCTCAGTCACTGCAAGAAACCTCTCAAAACTCCTGGGAGGCTTTAGAAGTAACATAAGATGAAATAATATCAGCGGATATTTGATGATATGTGTTCAGGATGAATCATGAAGACCTGAAACATGTTAAAACAGAGTAAATATTTGGACACCAAGACAAAGTCATTTTAATTTGGTATAATTTACACTGATTGTAGCCTTAAACATAATCAAATTGAATATGCTAGTTCACTAAAGACGTTGACCGCAGTTCTGCTGCTGTTGACTTGTTTTAATTGTTAAATTGGGAATGGTACATATTTGGGCTTTCTCCGCAGGGATTGCATCGATCGTGAAAGCCTCCAGTATAACACAGAGCGCCAAAGGAATCGCCACCGCTGGTAAGAGCATTAAAAACTATACAGGATCAGTATAAGGCTCTGGAACACAACACATCAGTTTAATCATTTGTAAACTCAACAGTCCATAATAGACTGAAAAATATAAACTTCAGAAACGACACGCTGTGGTTCGACAAAAATATATGTAGCACAATTCAGATAAATAAACGCTTTTAAATAATGTTGTTATTTTTCCGTTTTAAGGTCCTATTAATGGCAACACCAACAAAATGCTGATTAATGAGTGTGTGATATCTTCTGAATAGTGAGTGACTGCACTGCTGTTAACTCTTTCCGCAGGTCTGGTCAAAGCACTGTCATACAGCGCAAAGAAGCTCCAGAAAATGTGGAGAGGCTGGCGAAGAAAACCTGCCTGACGGAACACAATAACTCTTCCCTCACAGTTAGTATTTATTGACAATCGGTGTATGAGACTAATGGTTGCTTCTCTGATGTTCATGAGAAATGCCAATAAAGCCTTCTAAGTGTTTCTGTAAAGTGTGTTGTGTGTTTTTGGCGCACCTCCCCTTCACGCTGTACCTGTTGCACGGATGTGACGTCACTCCCTCTTAAGCATAATGTATGCTGATGTCACTCCGCCGAGCTCGACCAATGAGAGCTCGCGACTCTCATCACCTGCTAGGAAGAGCATTCCATCATTCCAAGCATTCTTCCAGCGAGCTCCGGCGGTTCCGCGGGGTCTATCGCTCTCTGCGCGACTTCTTTCCTCGGCTCGGTGACTGAGGAGATCTCAAAGTGGCGGTACGTACTACAATTTTGAACATATCCTACACTAGGAGCGATCATTGCTGTAGTCAAAGTCGTAGTCGAGCCGGAGTTGTAAGAGACATTGTAAGACAGCACATTACCCGCTGTATTATTTACTGAATACTGAGTTTTGTGGCACTCCGCGACCACTTTAATAAAGTAACGCTAGTGAAACATTGAGCTCCTCGTGTTCGACACGCGGCGCTGCAGCCGTGATATCAAGCCAAGCGCGTGCGCTTTATAACGTCGCGAGCGCGTCAGGTCGGTCTGATGTCTGGCTCGGATGGTGCATGTTAAGAGTCGCTCGCGCTCCGGTGGAAGTTGTCTCTCAGCTCTGGAATGTGAAGTGTGGGAAGCGCTTCAGACCTCACGCGTTTGTTCTGCAAATGCAACCGGATTATGGCGAAGGGTTTCCCGGTGCTTGCTTCTGGACGCTACGGCGTGAATAAAGCTTCAGTTCGCGCGTGCTGATGATCTGATCTGTGAACCCACTTTAATGATCTGATTCTCCTCGCTCAGGGTCTGGCCCAGGATGGAAACGCCTTTGGATGTTTTGTCGAGAGCAGCATCTTTAGTGCACCAGGATGATGAGAAACGTGAGTTTAACCAAGTACTGCTTTTCTGAACATGTGCTGTTTCTGTAGAGTTCCCAGTGAATGCATGCTCTGATTACAATTCAAGAGTTCGCTTTCTGACTGCGAATGCATAATTGTTAGGTAACTGATTAACCATATGAAATATGTGACCCTGAACCAAAACCAGTCATGTATCCGTGAAAACTTCATAAATAATCTTTCCATTGATGTCTGGTTTGTTAGGAGAGAACAATGTTTAAAAAACTGGAATCTGAGGGTGCAAAAAACATTAAGAGAACACCTTTTAAAGTTCTTCGCAATGTGTGTAACTTATCAGAAGTGAAGTACTGGTAGTAAATTTACTAAACATTTTCATGGAACATGATCTTTGGCCAATATCCTAATGTTTTTTGGCATAAAAGCAAAATGCCTCATTTTGACTGATATAATGTATTGTCTATTGCTACCTGTGCTGCAGGCTCACAGATCATCTCTAAGGAGACTCTACATCCCTCGTCCTCATACAGTCAGTGACCTCTGAAATGTGAGGCAGAGAGTGGCTTTATTTCCATAAGTGAGGCTCATGGCTTTGGTGTGTGTTTGTCTGTGATCATTTACATGGGAAATGCCTTCACATGATGCCCTTCGCTGCAGCTGCTTTCAGCTTAATGCACGGACATATGATATCCAGGCGTTATGAAACAATGAAACTTTGAAAAGAGCCGTGCCGTTTGCTGTCACATGTCCAGTCCCTCCCTGGACTGTTGTGTTTTCCGTCAGGAATTCCTTCCTAGATTAAACGCCAGCAAATCCTACTCAACAGGCATTGAGCGTTATTGGAATTCATTGTGCAACTTCTACATGTTTCAGCGGCCCGTTGCTTGTGCCTCTGCTGGGCTTGTATTGACAAAGCAGGGTTTGGTTTCAAATGCGGTTTGCAAGCCATGCACTTTTCTCCGAAACCTCTTCAGATCTTCAGCATGTGACGGGAAACACCAAAACCATCAGATTGGAGCGATGCTTCCACAGGGTGTGAATTTGATTAAACCGTTCACAAATGGATGGCCTGAGGTGGTTTCTTCATGGGTTCGAATTTAGAGAAACTGAGCATTTGGATCCTTTGCAAGTGAGTGGGTGCCGTCAGAATGAGAGTCCTAACAGCGCAGTAATCTACAAGCAAAATTGATTATGAACTCATGTTGTAGTTGGAAGTGATGAGTTTAAGTTAAAAATGTCTTGATTTTGTCTTCTCCAGATGTTAACTGATGGACTGGATTGGCTTATTAGCTGTTTGGACTCTAGTTCTGACGGCACCCATTCACTGCAGAGACAGTGGTGCAATGACACTTTTCTCCATGATCTCTACATCCCTGATGGACGGAGTAAATGTTAAGCAAAGGCTGAAAGTGACTCAGTAAATTGAGGTTTTGACTTTAGGCCACTGGCGTTTACTCTAACAGAAGAACTTTCCTCTGAACCGAAGGGAAACTGGGTCATGATGTCAGAGCGTGTGTGTGTGCATCTGGAGGAGCTTGGGACTGCCGTTGTTTCTTCCTCCCCCTGCTGTGTTTTTGTTTTGCAGGGGGCTGATGTCATGTCGTTGTGTGTGTGTGTGTGTGTGTGTGTGTCTTTGTCCCCTCACAATGAGTCTGACCTGTTTTCACAATAGAGCTGCTCCTGCTCATTTGCATGTACTGCAGGCCTGTGAACGGTCGTCGTGCTGGAGATCGACCTCCACCAGGCTCATGCGTTTACACGCTACAGCAGCGACTGCTTTCAGAGGAGAGCACAATTACAGGGAAGGTGTGGTTCTCTTTGTCAGGGTGAGTCAGGTGACGGCTCGAGGCCAAACGGCTCAATCACGCAGTGTCCTCCAACATCAGCGCACAAACAAGATCCTGCTCGTGCTGTTTTCATCTCTGGTAAAGTAATGTTCCCAGAGCCACACATCAGAGTATTCGAAGGATTTCGGAAGTGACGCTGAACACACATGAAGCTTGGATCACAGCAATCAATTACATTTAAACTCGTTCACATAGAAAGCAGTTGAATACAGTTATTGAATGAGAACAGTACCTCTGCCATAGAGGTGTGGATCATATATGCAAAAGATCCCATGATATTCTTGGTTCTGCTTAATAATGATATAGAAGAAATAAAGGAAATCTAGTAGTTGTTAGAGTTTGTAAAGAAGTAGTGATGTGCCTGTCTCAGACTGGATAGGGCAGCTTTGTATTTGTGTGTAATAGTGTTGGAAAGACGATCCAGCAGCTCCGATGTGTCTGGTTACTCTCTCCTGTGTTTCTATTGGCTCTGTCAGCATTTGTTCCTGCACCTGCAGTCCAAACAGGAAGTCGACCTTTGAGTCCCCGGGACATTTTTCTTTCCTCTTCGTGGAGGATTGATATTTCTTTGTTATTGTTCTGAGGAATGGCCAAACACAAGCAGAGTTAATCATTACCCTGCGGTTGTGAGGGTCTGCTTCTGCATCAGGTCACAAGAGGAATATTGTGCACACATTTCACATTCTTTAGTGCTTTTTGCTTCTAATTAATGAAAGAGAAAATAATTTTTGCCCTAGTGACCACCCACAACACACACCTAAACCCACTCAACACTGACACACAGCATTAGTAGTGTGTGTGTTCAGAACTCAATGAAAGAAATCAAAACATGTCTGAGAGGAGTAACTGATAAGAGCTTTTTAAAATAGATCAATCAGCACATGGGGTGAAATATGAGTCTCATGATCATAACAGCATTTTGACTGGTTTTGTGTCAGGAAGTGTCTCCTTGAGGGTTCTTAGGGTTGTTTTGAGCACGTGTGTGTGCACCCGGCCTTGTGGCTCGGAGGTCACAGGTCAAATGTCACTGAAGTCAGGCACACAAGCTGTTGTCCTGACAGATTCCAGAAAGAAAAGACTAGCAGCAACATGAGAAATATAGACTGCAGGAATAAAAGTGCAAGTTTCTCAGATTCTCTCTGATTTCGTTAGGGTTCACACATCTGTGGAAGGACGAAACACCTACCGATTGACCTGTTGTAAACCCCTCCCATCAAAACACATGAGCCAATGGCAGTTGAGTATTAGTGGCTTGGGGATTGGATCTCTGACGTTTGTAGGTTTCAGCACTATAGAGAAACACTGGAAGATCTGAAGCTGTCATTGCTTTGATGGGGTTTATGGGGGTCCTGAGAGGATGGTCAATAGAATCTGTTTCGTTTCATTTCCTGAACCTTGAAAGCAAGATGTGTCTACGCATTCACCCCAATCCCAGCAAAGACACAAACACTAGATTTTCTGGCTGTTATACTCATTAAGTTACAGTTTTCATCTTCTCAAGCAGAATTTAAAGGAATTGTTCACCTGATCATTTACTCGCCCTCATAGCTTTTGGAAGTCAATGGTGACCAGAACAGCCTGGTTACAAACTTTTTATGTGTTTGGCAGAACAAAGAAATCGGTGCATGTTTGGACGACATGATGGAGAGTAAATGATGATTTTTGGATCAATTACTCCGT
Source organism: Enteromius thamalakanensis (assembly GCA_032357475.1). Taxonomy (NCBI): domain Eukaryota; kingdom Metazoa; phylum Chordata; class Actinopteri; order Cypriniformes; family Cyprinidae; genus Enteromius; species Enteromius thamalakanensis. The sequence continues at coordinate 822,891 of JAUCMT010000013.1, read as the reverse complement.
TATAGTCTTCTTGTGCTTGTTGTCTCTGGCTAAAACATTAAAGTTAGTGAGTCTGTACAAACCTGCTGTTCTCAAGGGTTAAAACACACACAGGTCTACATTTCAGTGCCAAATTAGATGGGTTAAATGTGAAAGAATCATACCTGGTGATAGACCAATCCTGGATGTTGATGGTTACAGTCCTAGGACGTTTGTCGTTTTCTCCTGTTTATTTGCTCTCCTTGCTCCATTGCTATTGTTATCGCTTGCTTCCATTAAGCGTCCCGCACTAGTCCACGCTCTCGCCCTCACATCGAGACACCGCTGTCTCCTTCCGCTTCGTGGGTGACGTAAGCGTGAGTGTATTGTCACAGTAATGCAAAAATCATTGTGAGAAAACGTGACATGAACTTTAAAATGAATTAATAGAGGCTTCGAGGCAGAGGATTTTGCCTCGATCATATTTTGTAAGCGTTACTAGAGGAATGGTTTCAGCCCTCTGCACACACAATCATCCATGCGCTTTCTTATTACAAACACACAAATGCCTTTTACTGTAAGTGTGTGGACATTCAGGATTAAGTGCTTGTACAGCGATTTGTACAAATAAAACTTACTGATGATGATTATTTCATACACTGATAATGCACTGGGCTGCGTTCTCCGATAACGGTGTCTCTTAGCGTGCTACGAAGACTCGAAAGGTATACCTTAACTACAGTTATACCTTTTCTACGTGTGTTCGCCGAACTATACCTTAGGA
>JAUCMT010000013.1:809665-822049 GCA_032357475.1 Enteromius thamalakanensis | reverse complement strand
AATCTTTGTTGGCGCGGAGGGATTTAAACACACAAGTAGTTCCGGCTATGCGTTATTACTTTGGAGCGGTTATTATTCGGAAAGAACGAACCTGCAAATGTCTCCACTGACCAATCAGAATCAAGTATTCCAGAGAGCCGTGTAATAATATGTTATAAACTGACTGTTGTGATGAATTCACCTGACAAGATAATTACACTGAATGATGTACGTTTTCTTAAACCATGGTAAAAATGATTCGGTAAAAACTGTCTCTTGTATTGAAAAACAATAACAGTTTGACACGGCTTGTTTATGACCCACAAACACCACAATGCTTTTAAAAATCAAATCCTGCTCTGAGCAACCTTAACGTGCTTGTTTAGTGCTAACGTACCGGGTCTGTGTGTTAATAGGTGAGTGTGCGACCAGGTAAGACGATGCGCAGCTGCCTCATCAAAGCCCTGAAAGTCCGTGGACTTCAGCCGGAATGCTGTGCGGTTTTCAAGCTTCATCGAGAACATTCATTGTAAGTTGCGGTCTATGAAAAAAATTAAAAAAGCGTGTTTTGATCTTGCATTGATATCGCCTTTTCCTCGCTGTTTGCACACAGCTATCAGCATGCAGTGGTAACAAAAATTATGCACCGAAGCCAAGTTATATTATTATTTTGTAGTCTGATCACTAATGAAGACTCTTCAGCGTGTGAAAACCTGTCTCTGCAAAGCCATGTGAAGTATTGCTATTTAAAATGTATTTGGTAGAGCTGGATGCTGATGTAGTTTATAATTCCATTTGACGAGATTTGATTCTGATTCATTTTGGGAACATTTGAGTTATACTGCTATATCCTGGAGGAAAACCTCTAGTAACGGCTTTTAAAACTACATTGTTCTCCACCCATGGTCCAATTTACGAGTGGACTGTTAAAAGTTTGTTCATCATGATCTCCATGTGACCTGACTGAGCTTGAGCAGAGATTGTAAGAAAATTTGAGTGACCAGAGCAGATCTGATAGATGCAAAGCTACATCTGCCATGTAGGGGGGTGAATACTTATGAAAAAAATATTTTCTGCTCACAGCTGTCATAATCCAGCACTAGTTGGTTAAATCCTGACCCTGATAATCAGTTTAATGGTCATATAATGAAGACACTTCTCTCTCTGTTCAGTAAAAAGTTGCGTGTGGACTGGAGCACTGATTCTACCTCACTGGTCGGAGAGGAGTTGCTGGTTGAAGTCTTAGATCACGTACCCCTGACTACGCACAATTTCGTGAGTTCCCATAATGTGTTCAAACTGAGCTCCTGCTGTCTTTGCGGCTCCTCTAACCACCGTCTCCTTCACAGGTACGAAAAACCTTTTTGAAGCTGGCCTTTTGCGACATATGTCAGAAGTTTCTTCTGCACGGCTTCAGATGCCAGACGTGCGGCTACAAATTCCACGAGCACTGCAGCACCAAAGTGCCCACGATGTGTGTGGACTGGAGCAACATCCGACAGCTCCTGTGAGTGTCCGCCAACAATTACAGAAACTCATGGCTCGAACTCAAGCCCATCAGCTCTGCTGATTCTGTGTAATACACAGGTTCATTGCATTTTTATACTGAACAGGCTTTTTTTCTCTCTGTTGCAAAAGAAGATAGACATGCAGATGTAGTTCAAGGGAAGTCTCTTGATGCACAGTATTTTGCATAGAGGCCCTCACACTGTGAGCTTTGTAGATGTCTATCAATGAAAATCAGGTAATTCACGGCACAAAGGTCCATTCTTCTGGAGTTTGTTCTGGTCATGCTGCAGGAATTCGTCACAAAGCCCTCCTTAGGAAGGAAAATCCCTCATAAGTCCATCTCCAATGAGTTTTCTGTCATGAAGCAGCTGTATAATGGCAGTGTTTAAGTCAATTGCTGTGTTTGTCCAGGCTGTTCCCCACTCCCGGAGAGAACGGGACTCCGTCGCTCCCTCCCCTCTCGTCCCGTCGCATGCAGAACTCTAAATTTTCCTTCAGGTAAATATAGCCTGTTTCTATATTTACCTCAAATGTTGTTAACTCACTTGACCAGTCCTCATGTCAACTCAAAGCATGTCAAGACACCACCTTGTTTTTGTTTTCTTCCTTGTATTTAGAGATTATGATTGTAGTTCAGGTGATTGTTTACTGGAAAACATGATTTTTTTGGTCAGCTTTATATTGTAAACATCCACCTTTATGTGAAAATCATAGAATATTTGACTTAAACAGTCATATTTTGCCATTGAGTGCTTGAAAGATCGGCCTTCTCAACAGCCGGTCAAGATTACTAGCAATGCTCCGTCTTCAGTACAAGAGAAAGTCTGTCAACAGCTTTTATGGCACGAGATTATCACTGAAAATAATATAACACACTTCCTGTGGAAGTACACTAGGCCAACAAGTGTTGTAACCACCATTACAATGCACACTGTTTTAGAAATGTACAACCTATAGTAGTCAACACTTGATGGGGATCAAAACCTATCATCGATGTTGTCCTAAAACCAAAGTCTTGCCTTAGGTGAACTTTTTTTAATCCTCTTCAAATGTAGACTACTGTATACTACATTACAAGATGTTGCTTGATAAAAGCACTTACTGACCTGTCTGTGTAAACTTTTCAGCTGGTTAGTATTTCCTGCTTTCACAATGATGTAAAGCTGTTTGGTAGCTTTCACACGAATGCGCTCTGATACTCATGAGGAACCTGATCTGTAATCAAGATCTAAGCAAATCTTCTGTTAGGAGCCTTGTTTTTTAGGTGTGCTAGGGGCTGTTTTTCTTCTTCAATCCATCCTACATTTGCAATAACGGTTTTAACTTTACACTCAGCCATTCCACGAAATAAGTGAAGAAATGATCAAACCTAGATTTAATATAACGACAAATAAATGTGCAATTTTAAAAAACATAACAATACCTTGTATGCCTTCACCAATATAAGATCAAAAAAGTCAACTAAATATTATTTAAAATAATTTAAATAGCATTTATGCTGTAAGAGTAAGGTCTTTTAATTTGCAAAATGAAGGCAAAATTACATTTGCATATTGTTGTAAATACAGTCTCATTGTTTTTGCATCATCATGATGTACAGCATGTTTTTGGGTCTGACTTACAAACCCTTCTCCAGTCCCTATCACAGATACTCCACGCCGAATGCTTTAAACTACATCAACCCCATGCCGTCCACTGGCGTCTCTCTCAGTCATAAAGTGCTGTCCACCTCCACCCCTAACGTCCACATGGTGAGCACCACCCAGCCGGTCGATGAGGCTGCTTATCAGGTGACAGCACTCACTTTCTCCTAAAATCAGCACTGAATTCATTTGGATCCTGACCTGTTATTGCCCCTTCTCTCAGAATATGTTAAAGTAGTTCTTTCTTCTGTATTCACAGGAAGCCCTAGGCCGAGATGAATCAGGTGAGGGGCTTTTCACACATTTTTCTCAGGTTTCATAGCAGAGGCTATGGCTGACGTTTGATCTGACACATTTCTTTGCAGGAAGCCCGACGGAGTGGTCCAAAACCCCGGCTCCGGCGCACCGAGAGAAAGCACCTTCTTCGAACACTCAGGAAAAACGCATCGTAAGTGGCACGTGAAAAATCAGAAGCCAATAGTGAAGGGGAGAATGGTGTTCTTAATAAACGCTGTTACTAACCGTTACTGATAATAAACTGTGTTACTGTCATTTATTTTATGCTCAGTTCATCTCCATGGATGCGCAGTGTGACTTAAAGTAACATTTAAAGTAACGTGCCCAACACTGGAAGCCAAATAAAAAAAACACAAAATTAAAATGTCATTAGATTAGTTTGTGTAGATGGTTTAGATTAGTGCTCTACTAGTTTGAAACATTACGCGGCAGGACTGTCTGCTGCACTGGACGCTGGCTGATGGTGTTTCTGGTCTCTAGCGTCCCAGAGAGAAGAGAGATTCCAGCTATTACTGGGAGATCCAGGCCACTGAGGTGATGCTGCTCTCCAGGATCGGCTCAGGCTCTTTTGGCACAGTTTACAAAGGGAAGTGGCATGGTAAGATTTCTCTCATCATGATGTCATGATTGTGTGTTGTTAAACAGCGTTCAGCTGCTGGAGTGCATATAACAGCTGTTTTACATTGGCATCGAACACTTCTAGTGAAACTGTCTTGAGCGTTTTGTGTTGTTCTGTTCTAGCGGAGGGGGTATCAATACTTTTGTCCATATAGTTCATGTACAAGTCACTGGTTTCCTGAGCGTTTGTGTAACATTCGAAATATTTGTGAGGTGCATTTCAGGCAAAATGAAGTAAAATCACTTTATTACGATATATCCAGGGCAGAAACAAATTATAAAAAAAAAGAGAATTAAGAATTCGTTCCCATGACTTAATTAGTTCTCTTGTTTTAGTCAAGTCATGGCCGCATTGTATTACTTTGTTCCCTCAAGTTAATTCGTAGCCATGAGGGAACAAATGAATAAATTAATGGAATAAATTATTACAAGTTGGCCACTATTTACCTAAAATGGAGAATATTACTGATTAGTAAATAGTGAGAATGCATTCTCGGTTCACGTGAATGTGCAAGTTTTTGTAGTAATAATAATCTGGAATGCTATTGTGTTGTCAGTGTTTTTAACAGAGAAAGCTGAGCAGACAAGCTTGAAGAAACAAATAAAATCCCTTCTTATTGAAAGTTTTTCTGTATTTTCAGGTGATGTTGCTGTGAAGATTTTAAAGGTCACAAATCCCACACCAGAGCAGTTACAGGCCTTTCGCAATGAAGTAGCTGTTCTGAGGTAAACCAGAAATGGAAAATGGAAATAGTTTACAGTAAAATACCCAGACAGTTAGTTTGCTAAGAGAAGCATTTGCATCGTATCATTTAAATGACCTTGTTCGCCGTGGCACTGAGCCTCCGCTGGCCACACGACTCAAGCGCTGTCTTTGTCGTTGTTACAGGAAGACCAGGCACGTCAATATTGTTCTGTTTATGGGATACATGACCAAGTCAAACTTGGCCATTGTGACGCAGTGGTGTGAAGGAAGCAGCCTCTACAAACATCTGCATGTGCAGGAGACCAACTTCCAGATGTTCCAGCTGATGGACATCGCCAGGCAGACGGCACAGGGCATGGAGTGAGTGAGACTCGAGTTGTTTTGTGAAGGCTCAGGGCTGACCGGTCCCAGAGCTCCTGATCTCTCTCTCACACACACACACACACACACACACACACACACACACACGCACATTAAACCAGCTGGTCAAGGGTTAAGAGCCAGGTGTGTTACTTCACGACAGGCTGACCCCGATCTAAACCAGCCTTCTGCAACCCTAAGCGCTGTTATTTACTGAATGCAAATGCTATCATGAAACTAAACAAATGCTCTTGTATGTTTGGGGCAGGGAAATGAACAAGCGTATCAAAATTGCAAAATGACCTTACCTCAGTGGTTTTGTCGTTGATGTCAACTGAATTAGCAGTATTTTAAATGTATAAGCATAACCCATTATTCTCAAATATATGCATGCATGTGTTTGCATTTTATATAAAAAGTATACACACATTTGTATTACAAACAACCTTTGGATTAAATCGTTTGACTGCACTATATCAGTCTACTTTTAAACTGAAGGCTCGTGTGAAGACTTTGATCATAACATAGTCATGTTGAAAACAGCTCTTACTGACCCCAAACATTGAATGTTATTGATGCAGTAAATACTTCCAGTCTTCATGACTGTACTCACACGATCTTCTGAATGTTTTTGGACCTGTGGTAGTGTAATCTTTTTCAGAAGCAGATTTGCATTTTGACAGTACGATACCATCAGCTATTTATAGGAATGGGATCAGCTTTTAAAATAGTGCAACATAGGGGGGTGTTTATATGTAAACTCAAAGGTGGTTTTGTCAGTTAACGCCTGATGGTTTTCTCTTTCAGCATGATGATAATCCAGTCGAAAAAATCCACTAGGAATATAGAATTACAATGATTTCTAATAACTCTTCATGTGTTTTGTCTTCTAGTTATCTACACGCAAAGAATATCATCCATCGAGACATGAAGTCAAACAGTATCTTTCACAAACAGCTCAATTCTACTCTTAGTGGTGAAGCATTGCTGCTATAGAGATGCTTGATTATTTTTGAAGCATATCATATTTGTGCTCATGTGAGTGTTGTATTTCAGACATTCCCTTAACAAAAGCTCAGATATCTTCCTGCATGAAGGATTGACGGTGAAGATCGGTGATTTCGGCCTGGCCACAGTGAAGGCACGGTGGAGCGGCTCTCATCAGGTGGAGCAGCCGTCCGGCTCCATTCTGTGGATGGTGCGTTAGAGGAATAGTTCAGCCCCAAACCAAAGTTTGCTGAAATGTCTTCACCTAAGGTCTTGCAAGATGTGGAGGAATGCGTTTCATCATCAGATTTGGAGAAATGCAATGTGCATCAGTGTCTCAGCAATGGATGCTCTGCAGTGAATGGGTGCCGTCAAAATAAGAGTCCAAACAGCTGATAAAAACCAAATATAACCAAAATATCAGTTCATAATCCGTATTAACACTTCCTCCAGTGGAAAAGTCCATTCTAGTAAACGTGCTTGATCTGTGCAGATTTCTCTACTACTTTTCCACGTCACAGGGTTCATTTTATGCATCACCCCTCGATCGTCTTGTTGTCTGCCCTCTGAATACACTGTGAAAAACACGGCCTCGAAAGATAACACAGAGGCTGCAATACCGAAACAAACACTATGGGCAGAGGATGTGCACCAAAACAAAAACAAACCAATCGGCAAGAAAAGGTGGGGTTTAATGCGTGCAATGCGATTGGGTGGCCGAAGTTTGTTTTTGTTCACATCCTGTGCTTATAGTGCTCATAGTGTTTCGGTATTGCAGCGTCTGTGTTGTCTTTCGAGACTGGGTTTTTCCCGGTGTATTCAGAGAGCAGACAGCAAGATGATCGAGGGGTGATGCATACGGTTTGAGATAAAAATAAAATCAAGCTAAAATCCTGCAACATTGCATAGAGCACCTTTAAACCCCATAAACATTGCATTACACCAAATACTGTTCTTCTTAGCAGCACTTAAACCGATGGACTGTGCTGTGGATTGTTGTGATGTTTTTATTCACTGCCGAGCATCCATTATTGAGACACATTTCTCCAGATCTGATAGAGACACATTCATCTTGATTTTGGATGGCCGGAGTACATTGTAAGAAACGGTGTGTATTGTAATACTCTTGACTGATACTGATGTTTTGTAGGCTCCTGAGGTCATCCGGATGCAGGACAACAATCCTTATAGTTTTCAGTCAGACGTGTACTCGTACGGCATCGTCCTGTATGAGCTGATGACAGGAGAACTGCCTTATTCTATGATTGGAAACCGAGATCAGGTATAATAACACTCTCAGTCTGGAGATATCACATGATCATGGGTGTAAAAGCAATTAAAACAGCACATGGATTTAACTTTTACATCCCTGCTAGGACAATATTTTAAACCAAATCAATATAAACAGAAGAGCAAGAAAACTTAATCTTTTTTTTTTTCATAGGAATGTTTAGATTTTATGCATTGTGACATTTTTTTTATGACACTCAAGTACAGAATGTTTTTTGTCATTATGACTTGGGTATTTGTTTGCAGGGCTGTAGGGTGTTGAGCATTAGCTGGTGATGAAGGTGGTTGCTCGGTGTCGAGTGTGAGCTCGTGCTCACAGCAGCGTGACTCTGATATGTGCCTGGCAGTGATCCTGAGCACTCTGCTAAATTTAGGCGCCCAAAGGCTAAAGGTCCATCTGAAAGCACACTTGCTGCTTGTGTAGCCTGCAACATTGGTTTGCTGTTTAATAATGAGACGAAATGAAAGCCTTTACTATGCTTCTCCCCTAACCGTGTTTTTGTGTGTTTATCTTGGGTGCAGTGCTGAAATAATACTCAATTACGAGTCAAAAAAAAGTACAGAAGTACAAATTACTCTTAAAAGTACTAGTTACTTTTCAAAAAAAGTTTTTTATTGCACGGCAGGACAATATCTGAACACTAAACTGTGCTAATATATACATCCACGATGTCATATAATACTGAAATACTTTATACTATAATGCCAGACAGACTGTTTTAGTTGGTTTTTCCAGTGTATTGAGTCGCAGTTTAACTGTTCATCACAGGAATAACAAATGTGCACTAAAAATTGATTTCATGACAAGCAGTACCGCTGGAAAAACTACTACATAATGTACACTGCCTTACAGGCATTAAAAAATATAGTCAAAAAAGTAAGTGAAAAAACGACTTGATTACAGTAACGTGAGTCATTGTGATTCGTTACCTCCACCACTGCTTGGGTGTTCAAACTCAGGGATTCTCACTCAAACTATTACAATCTGTCCTGCGTTATTACTGTTTTGTTACTGCTTTCCCAAGACAAGGCACTGAAAGAGAGATCTGAGCCGTATCACACACAGCCTTCCAATGGTGCATCAAGTGTAAAGAGCTAGTTCCTGTTTTAGTTTTGAGTAAAGTGAGCTGTTTCCTGTCGCATTGCACGCAGATCATCTTCATGGTGGGGAGAGGTTATCTGACCCCTGACCTCAGTAAACTCTACAAGAGCTGTCCCAAAGCCATGAAGAGACTCGTCGCCGACTGCATACAGAAGTCCAAAGACGACCGGCCGCTGTTTCCACAGGTGAGCCTGAGTTACTGTCCGAGGACAGATCAGGACCCGCCGACTCCCACACCTGAGTGATTATCTGTACTGTAGCAGTCATTTGTACTGTGTGTGTATAATGTAGTGTAATATTTCAGATGCTTTACACAGCTGTTCACGTCCCAGGTGTGAAATGTGTAGTGCTTGTAAAATAACCATTGATATCAATATCCAAAGACAATCAAACCGAATAATCATCAGTTTGTACGCTGCCAAACAAGCTCAGGTATATAGCTTAAAAATCTTTAAACAGAGAAGATAAGAAAGCAGTAGAATTCAGTTTGTAAAATTAATGTTGATAATATATCATATTTGATATTATATCTAAATATATTTAATGTATAAAAATGACATATTTTCATTAAATATATACATGCATGTGTTTGTATTTAGATTTACTTAATAAATATACACAGTAGATACAAATCTATTATGTATGCGATAACTCGTTTGACAGCACTATAATATATATATACAGTGAGGTCAATAAGTATTTGATCACTCTGTGATTCTGCAAGTTCTCTTACTTAGAAATCATGGAGGGGTCTACAATTTTCAGCATAGGCACATTTCCACTGTGAGAGACAGAATCTAGAAAGATCAATCCGGAAATCACATTGTATGATTTTTTTTTTATTATTTATTTGGGAATTACTGTGTCAAATAAGTGTTTGATCACTTGAGTGAAATTTTTTCATATTTGGTCCAGAAGCCTTTGTTAATAATTCCAGAGGTCAAAGGGTTCCTGTAGTTCAGGGGTGGGGAACGTCCTGCAAGGTTTTCATGTTTCCCCGCGCAGACTCACCTGATTCAAATTAACTAGTGATTGTGCAGAACTTCATTGGATGTTGGATCCATTTTGATTCGAGTCAGGTGTTGTGATGCAGGGTTGTATGAAAAACGTAGAGGACTGCAGCCCACGAGGACCAGGGTTCCCCGCCCCTCCTGTAGTTCTTCAGCAGGTCTGCACACACTGTCCCACTCCTCCATACAGATCCTCTCTAGATCTGTCAGGTTTTGAGGCTCCTTGGTTTTCTGGCTGTGTGCTTTGGGTCATTGTCATGTTCCTGGCAAACTTCAGACAGACTTAAGCAGGGGAAGACTTTAATCCATGACGTCTTGGTGTATTACTGATAGTAGCCTTGGAAACAATGGTCCCAGCTCTCTTCACGGCATTGACCAGCTCCTCCCGTGTAGTTTTGGGCTGATTCTTCACCGTTCTTATCATCATTGATACCCCACGAGGAGAGATCCTCCGTAGGCCCCAGTCCGACGGACATTGACAGTCATCATTAGCCTCTTCCATTTTCTTACAATTGCTCCAACAGTTGTTCTTTTTTCACCAAGCTGCTTGGCAATTGCCTCGTAGCCCTTTCCAGCTTTGTGAAGGTCTACAATTTTGTCTCTTGTGTCTTTTGACAGCTCTTTGGTTTTTCAGTAGTCATGTTGCTACTTAGACTTAGGCTGATTGTGGGGTGCACAGGGGTCTTTATGACAGCTAACGACCTTATACAGGTGTTACTAATTTAGAATCATGAGCAGAGTGTAGCTGGACTATTTAAAAGCAACATAACAGGTCTTTGAGGGGACAGAAATCTTATAAACAACTGATCAAATACTTATTTGACACAGTAATTCCCAAATAAATTATATGATGAATAAATCATGATTTCTGGATTTTTCTTTTTAGATTCTGTCACAGTGGAAATACACCTATGCAGAAAATTGTAGACCCCTCCATGATTTCTAAGTAAGAGAACTTGCACTGTGGAACCATGCTTGCAAGCCATCACAGAAATAAACACAATATTAAAACAATTTTCTGACAGTCTGGCCATGGCCAAGTAGAAATGTCTTACTCAAATGTTTGACTTGACACACAGAGCGGTAGTTTTTGTCTACTAACTGGTGGATGGTGGCGTTTTTTTTTTCTTTGACCCCAGTTGCTCCACAGAAGGGGCATAAAAAATAACTGATCTCAAATTCTGAAGTGGGACTTGGATCTTGGACTTTCTTCCTCCCATCTCTCACTTGGGCCAATGTACTTTAAAGTAAAAATTTCATACCTTAAGTCCAATTATGTTCCTGTGCAGCGTGTCCCTTCCTACACAAAGCCAAATCCTCCTTCAACCAGCTTGTAGACGGTTATAGAATGCCTGCGAATGTGGTTTATTAAAAGATAAGCAATTGTGGTTAATATGAATCTACAAAGGTAGACAGACATTTATAATACATTTTCCACATGTTTATTATTCTTATCTTTCATCCAGGCAGGATTAGGCATGGGAATCGAAAACCGGTTCTTTTTGAGAACCGGTTCCCAGTGTTTCAATTCCTTGAAATCGTTTGCAAAATTTGCAAAGAACTGGAAGAACTTTATCTCTTTGCCTTCTTTCTTCCTCCACCAATAACACCAGACCTAAAAGGTGCCTCATAAGGCCAATGAGGATGTTTCTCTGCCGTGATGGTGATGTTCAATGATGATGTTAAGTCCATATAGGATGAGTTCTGTGAGATAATTAACTCTCTGCACTGTGCGTCAATCAGTATGACCTCCAGGGTGTTCTGGTTCACCAGCAGATTCTCAGGTTTAAGGTCTTCTTGCCTCGCTGGCTGCAGAGCCACTGTGGAACATCATAAAACTATTCGCCCATGCAGGGCATGTGCCGCTCCATGACCAATGATGCAGTGGTCCGTGTCATCCTCCCAATACAGCAGTTTAATAATTTGGGAAACACTGGGACCATTATTAGTTATGAATGACAGGCAGGCCATCTCCATAGGAAGGCTTTAAAAATAACCAACCTAAAATAAAAGACAATTTAATTCTTAGATGAAGGTGTTTTCCTAACGATGGGTAATCTACAGTCAAAGCAATTTACCTACTGGGAAGTCAGTGACTTGAGAATTTACTCAACAGATTACATGCTTCTCTGCTACCATGATGTTTGATATCTATGATCTGGTACTCCTCACCTGAGCCAGGTTGCATTTTCCAGCTCTGGTAAAGAAAGTGAACATCAGCACACCTCCACCTTTTTTGCACATGGGGTGACATGGGGTTAAATGATTAATCATCAAGATGCTATTTCTGTAATTGCCTCAAAATACAACTATAGCATTGATTAACTGACATGAGTTTTTTCAGCTAGAAAGACAGTTAGGAACCTAGGTGTGCTGTTTGATAGCAATCTTTCATTTGAAAGCCATGTTTCTAGTATCTGTAAAATTGCATTATTCCATCTCAAGAACATATCTAAATTGCGTCCTATGCTCTCATCCTCAAATGCAGAAATGTTAATTCCTGCATTTATGACCTCGAGGTTAGATTATTGTAATGCTTTACTGGGTGATTGTTCTGCACGCTTGATAAATGGACTACAGTTGGTACAAAATGCAGCAGCTACTAGTCCTTACTAGCACCAGGAAGTATAAGCATATTAGCCCGGTTCTGTCAACACTGCACTGGCTCCCTATCAAATAATGTATAGATTTTAAAATCTTGTTAATTACTTATAAAGCCTGAATGGCTTAGCTCCTCAGTACTTGAGCGAGCTCTTATCACATTATAGTCCTTCACGTCTGCTGCGTTTTCAAAACTCTGGCCATCTGATAATACCTAGAATATCAAAATATACTGCAGGTGGCAGATCTTTTTCCTATTTAGCACCCAAACTCTGGAACAAT
>JAUCMT010000013.1:794063-805009 GCA_032357475.1 Enteromius thamalakanensis | reverse complement strand
CCTTTTGGAGCCAGCCCCCAGCGGCTAGTCGATGAATTGCAGTTTTAATCACTTCCGTGTTGGTTTCACTAGAGGAATGCCCCTTGGTTTGACCTCAATCATTTCAACAGTTGATTCATTCAGGAACAGTACTGTGTGTGTGTGTGTGTGTGTGTGTGTGTGTGTGTTACCCGCACGTTCCCCTCTGCGCTCATCTGTTTGCGGGGTTTGTCAGGTTCTGCTCGTGTCCCGTCAGCGTACGCATGCATGTAGAAACACTTTCCTCCAAACGGACATGTTCCTCTTCCCTGATCGAAGTATTTACAGGGCTTCTTACTGCCAATACAGAAACACATTCAAGCAGATGAGGACAAATCCTACAGAAAACGAGCAAACGCACTGGGCTGTATGACGGTATACACGGTTACTGCAGAGTAAAGTGTTTCCGCGGGAGACGTAAGCATGAGAACATAAAGGGTGGATGCAATAGTTAAAAGTTATTAAGTGCAATAAGCGGTGAAAAAAACACTCTGCTTACAAACATAACCTCCGTGTGCTCTGTTACTGAAGTAACGCACCGCTGCTAGAACAGCTGGAGCCCAGAGCACCATCTCATCACAATTATTAGATTTATGAGATTATTAGAAACTGGAACACAGCCAGGAGGACCCAGCCTTCACAACGACAGCATCTACGATACAGCGAGATGTTAGAGCAGCCTACACTCTGAAGGTCATCATCATGTACAACATATTCAAACTCTGAAACTCTGACAGCAATCATTTGACCGATGCCAAGGCCAGAAGCACATGGACTGCAGGCCCTTGAGGGACCTTGTCAAAACAGTTCTAGGGCGAGGAGGGTTCGATCTCAACAGGCCAGCCATGAGAGAAGGGTTGGCCGTGATGGGTCCAGCTCCTGAAGGAAGGTCAGCGTGTGTCACCTGAACACCACTCACAGAAGACAATAGTAGGTGGAGCTGTAGGTTATACAGCACGGTATAAACATAACCAAGCTGCCCAAAGTGCTTTCCAGAATAAAGCATGTATTAGTGATTCCTGCTGCTACACGGCTAAAAATGCCTTCTAATACTGATTCCTGCAGCAATATCTAAACATTCTCATATCAAGAAAGATTTTCTAGAGAAGAAACAATTACAGACTTGATTTGAGGATGTTTTGGCTGGAAATAAGAAAAAAACCTAGTGTTAGAAATCAGTAGATGTTTGACTGATAGAGTACAGACTACACAGCATGTATTTCTCACTACATGAACCTGAGGCTGAATCAATGAAACGTGTTTTTATGTGTATTTGTGCTGTTGTGTTTGTAATCTACTTTTTCTTAATTTGAATAAGAAAACAAAAAGCTCTTATCAAGATGAAATAATGTTGGATGATTAATAATGAATGAATAAGACCCTCATACTGTGAAGTCTGCTCATATCTTCCACTCTTCCAGAAATCATAAATATATCCATAAACCACTGGATGGATGAAAACAGCTCCGCACTACTGGTCTGAGAGCAGATCAGAGCCAGATGTAACCTTTAACCTCATAATCTATTGACTGAGGACTGAACAGAGCGAAGCGTGTCCTGCGAGGCTTTAGTGAGGACTAACACTAAAACATGAGCAGAACACAGAAGGTAAGAAATCCCTGCTGTATAATCAGACTCCACCGTTTTCACTCGCTTCTTATTACAGTCAACTACAAAACAATATAACATAAAACTCCCAAAACAAACAAACAGCTAGCTGCCGCTGCACTCTCTCTTATTTTCAGATTAATGAGGACTGCTGAAACTAATCTAATATATTATACTAACTGTGAAATAAAAAGATTTTAATAAATATTATATATAACTGAAACCATCTACGATTGAGATGGAAATACATCAGATCTTAATACAAATATCATCTCGACGATACTAAAGCTTTCGTCTCCCGCTAACAAGGACCCCTGTGTGTCTGTGAGCGGGGCGCACCTGACTCCAGACTTGAACTCCTCGATGAGCCGGTTCTTCTCCTCCTGATCCTCCACCCAGTACATGCTGGGAATGACGAACTCGGACACCACGCGGCACTCGGGACAGGACCTGCACACAGTCAGACATCAGCTCACAGCCGGTGTAAGGGGAGCTGGCTCTGGGCCGGGGACTCACTTGCGGATCTGGTTCTGGAACTGCTCGGCGCAGCGCCACTGCCGGATGCAGCTCAGACAGTACGTGTGACAGCAGCTGGAGAGGATCCCGAAGCGCCGCTCGGACGGAGACGCCTTCTCGTACACCACATCCAGACAGATCTTACACTGCTTGTCCTGACTCTGCTGCGCCGCGAACGCTCTCTCCATGTCCAGCTCGAAGGCCGTCATGCACATCTGAGCACCGACAGGAGCATCAGAGACACCGTTTAGTCACTTACATACAGGTTTATTTCAGTGGCACATTAACTGTCAGGAGTAAACAGAATCTTAACCCTCGAAACAATCTGTGGAAGTCTAATCAACTCATGAAAGTAACAGTGAAGACGTCTGTGCACCTTCTCGTGCGCTGCTCTCTGCTCGGGGTCGTGCGGATGCAAAACCTGCAGGCGGCATATTTCACACAGATCGCCGTGGAGATATGGGCAGGTGTCGCCGTAGTGACAGTGTCCCGCCGCCAGGTAGGGGCAGAGCAGCTGCTGCGGGTCGGGAGGTGGGCCGGCGCCGGCTGAGCTCTGCAGGCCGGAGCGGATGGCCTCCAGGTAAGTGTTGGGCTTGCTGTCGTCACTGTAGTCCCAGCAGTCCCTGGTTCTGTCTGAGGCCAGCGCTGAAACACACACAGCTCACATCAGCTCACACACACACACACACACACACAGAGACACGCAGCGTATCGACACCTTTGTCTCGGAGCACCAGGGGCTTGCTGGAGTGTTTGCCGGTGTTGGGCGGGGGCCCGGGGCCCGGGGCTGAGGCTCCTGCGCTGCTGCTACGGTTCTGCTGCTCCGCCGATGATGATCCTCCTCCGCCGCGGCCCGGAGCTCGGATGTGATCGTACCTGCCAGAAAACCCAGCTTAAACACATCCTAACACACACCACCGCCTCAGAGACTCACATATTATATTCTATCTGTCTGTCTTTTTCAAAATAACACAAACAAAACAAATTAAAACACACACACTTTTTATCTATCAAATGCATATTTATCCTCTAACACTAGATGTCTTTTGTTTTATTCTATTTACTTGTTTTCTAAATAAAATAAAACGCTTTAAGAGCTGAGACTCTTTATACGGTTTGGTTGCATTTGATTACTTCTACCGTGTTCCTTTGATAAGCGACTGATAAATGACTGAAGGGTAAACCTAAGAGGAAATGTGACATCTGCTTTATTAGGCGTCATCAACAGAATAATTAGCCTCTGAGACCTATTAATAAAACAACATATTACTTTATGTTAATATAAAGTTAGCTGCTACTTTGTGTCAAATCCAACATTTATCAAACTGATAATATCCAGGGTTTGGTGAGACTCACCTGCACCTGTCTCCATACGCACACACGCCTCTCTGGTAATATTTACAGATAGTCGAAGGCTTGCTCGTGGCCAGATCATGCGAGAACATGCACCTGCTGCCCTCCCGACAGACCCCGTGGAGGAAATACCTGCAGACAGACGAGGATGACACGACACACAGCTGCTTTATTCATTATATCTGAAGAATAAAGGTGCGAGTGTCCGGGGCTTGCTGTGGCATCTGCAGTCGCACCATTTTCTGTCGCGTTAAAGTGATGCTGGTGCTATCAAAGAGCTTGTGTACCACGGATGCGCTAGCGGCTATATCATGAGGCTTGTGCTTCTCTTTACCTGCAGGTCACTTGTTTCGTTGACATGTTTCATCCGGCGGCGAATGGGATGTTTTTTCGGTAAAACGTTACCGTCTCCACGGTTCTGTGCAACCTGAAAATATCGCCGACTGCATCGCGGCGCCGCCGATCTTTGCTTCCGCCGGGTGACGCCATGAGCGACTCGTTTCCGCGAATCGGTTCCTTCAAACGCATAACTCTGCGTCCCAGTGTGCATACTCTCTCAGCTAACTGTACAAAATGTTACTCGTTTTCAATACTGTTTAGGGCAGATAGGGTGGATAGGATGCACATTCGCAGGGTTAGTACGCCGGTATTCCGTGTGTAAACTAGGAGCCGGTTCAACTGATTCACTCAAAGGAATAATTCGTGAATCGCTTCTTCCGCCTGAAGAACGAAGACGAACCGGCTTGCTTCAACTACAGACGTGTATTATGACAAGAGGTGGGAATTAACTGAATGACAAATATTGACTGAACCACACAACTGATTCGGTTGTGAATGATAAGATATAGAATTTGTGAGAAGTCGTCGTCTTATTGTAGGTTTGTAGCTACTCTCGCTGAAGGACTCGTGTTTTCGCGCCCCCTGCTGGAGCGCTTCTGACGTCACCAGCGGGGTGAAACCGAAACCGATCTGAGATCAGACTCCGGTAACACCACCTCGGCACTGATGGAGAAAACCCTGATCAAATACACACACTGCGGAAGACACATTTACGGGTTTTCATGGCCAGACGGGCCGTGTTCGGAGCGCCAGTGCCCGGTGTGTCAGCAGACTCTCAGGCTCGGTCTTCTGGACGCACCGGTCGCGCTCCCGTGTCCCTTCCGGAGTGGACACACGGTCCCGTGCGCGTTCCTGATAGGATCTGTGCACGGACCCTCACATCTCGGGTGAGTTCTTTGCATTACATTGGCCATGAGTGACAGTAAAGGCATTTATAATGTTACAAAAATATATATTTCAAATAAAAGTTATTTTCAATGTTTTATTTATCAATGAAAAACAAGTTAAACCAAAGTTTCCACAAACATACTATTCAGCACAACTGCTTGAACACTGATGATAATCAGAAACGTGTCTTGAGCAGCATATTAGAATGATTTCTGAACGATCACGTGACACTGGAGATAATGAAATAAATGCTAACAGATGTTCACATTTTAAATTGTAATAATATTACACAATTTTAAAATGCAGCTTTGGTTTAAAAACATCTCATTTATTCCAGGCTCTTGATTGGCAATATACAGCTAATTTATTAATTTATTAAAATATCCTAATTTACTCTGTTATCTAAACTGTAGCCAATAGACTGTGATTATGAGAGAGGGGTGTGTTATTGCTCTAACACTGCTCTGTGTTTATCCGGCAGAGAATGGCAGGACACAGAGATGCACGTAGGGCTGTCGGACTCAGGAGGTACGGTCCAGCTGTGGTCCTCATATGGTCTGTTGTGGTGCTGTGTTTCAGCTGTGCTTTGTGTCTGAAGGTCTGGTCTATAACTACACGCTGTCGGGGGTCCGGAGGGACGAGCGTGGCTGGGAACACTGTGTCTGCATACAGCTCTGCCCAGCGTGGAGACAGCAGCTCAGGGAATCATGGGATAGAGAGCTGGAGCGCTTCTCTGCTCTGCTGCAGTGGGCTCCAGAGCGGTACGGCAGTCCTCACACAATCAGATGATCCTCAGCAGGCCATGGTTGTCTAGAAGAGTGAGCTCATGCTTGTTCTCCCGCAGGTTTGCTGAGGAGAGGGAGTTTGGGTCGTGCTGCTATGGATTCGCTCTGACCTTCATAAACCACATGCGCTCGCTGGACGGGAAGGAGTCTCTGAGCCGAGACCAGTTCACAGGATCTCACGTCGTACCCAGGATGAAGACGGCGTCGCTCTACATCAGCGTCTATCATGCTGTATTACAGCATGGGTTTTTCATCGCTGATGCTCCGCTTCACACGTCTTCCTGAAACTCATCATCCTGTCTAATATAACGAGTTCAGAAACAAACACACACATCATTTATTTTTATTTTTTATTGTTATAACGTGAGCACAGTCATATATTAGGTAATATCCACTGCTATGGGAATATGGTGGAATCACTGATTGTGGGTCTGTCACACTTGAAATAATGTAAGCTGGGTGATTCTGATCCTGAGTAATTGTTTCACACTGCCCATGAAAAATCCTGGCTATCTGATACACATTAATAAAGCCTGGCTTACTGATATTGTTTGCATATCCAACAAATAACAAATTCAAGGAGGACAAGGAGCCAATATCTCTGGGACTCAATGAGACAGGGCCTGATTCCAAAAGAATAATACTATTTAAAATCATATAACATGTGTGTTCTATGCAAACGTGATATGTATATATTTTTAATTCTCATGTTATTTATGTTTCATTAAAGTATAATTGCTATTTTAATTGCATCTACAAAATAGTGGATTACTCAGTAAATACGCTTCATAACATTTCCTATTTTGGCTTTCTCACTATTTATCTTTATCTTTCTTTAGAGAAGTTCTAGATCCTATCCTCTTTTTCCTCAACGCAGAAGTAAGTTTATGGGTTAGACTTCATTTTTTAAAGGTTTTGTACGGCTAAAAACAGCTGGACGTGGATTAGACTAGAAACTAGACCCATAGAAATTGCATAATATCAGAAAAATGACATAAGCTGTCACAATATGGCACAACCATTTATATACTATAAAATATACTAATATGCGCATAAAATATGCATAAAATATACTAATATGCGTCTTTAAAGGGAAAAAGCTGCTCGCCCTCCGGGCCGTTCTAGATGTAGGTGACTTCAGTGGATCAGTAAAGATTTTTAGCTGGCGATTCATTAAATTCAAGGCAAGTTTATTATATAGCACATTTCATACACAGTGGTAATTTAAAGTGCTTTACATAAAAGGAGTAGAATAATCAAAAAAGCAATAATAAAACAAAGAAAAAAATACAACTATTATAAAAACAATGATCACAACATAAAAAGGCACAAATGCCTTAATTGACTTAAATGATTTTAAAATGATTTAAAATAGGTTTAAGGCAGTAAGCAATCAGTTCGGACGATATATATATAACAACCTGTTATATATATCCCAAATTCAAGTCAATGGCATCATCTTGAGAATCAAAAAAGTATAAACAAGCAACAGAAACGTAACCGCTGGCTGCTGGCGATATATTACGGTCTTCTGAAGAGAAACAATCAGTCTTATGAAAGAACTGAATATTGTTTTAAACATAATGTAGGACTCCGCTCTCAAACGAAGCTCATGAATATTTGGCACACGTGTGAGCAGTCGTCTGTGGCGTGATGTGTTTACAGGACTCATTTCCCACCTGACACACGTGAGGATCAGTTACTCGTGACAGACTGTACTCCTGTAAATACAGGCTTTCAACAAACACCTGCTTTGAGTTGCAGTGACACACTGGTAAGAATCATGTTCAACCTGTTATATATCCCATGCACTCTCAATTAGTTCAGTTTAAGTCATCAATCAGCATAAATATACAGTTGGAAAGTTTTGTTATTACTAAGCTTAATCATCCTGTTTACCATCATGTGTCTGTTTCAGTCATGTAGACATGTGAATGGTTGTCATTTATGGTGTGAGGTCCATTTTTCTTGTGTAGCCATTATTAGGCTATATTTTGTTTATATGAAATAATCTAGGGAAACTAAGTTTTGATGGCATGCATGTTCTCTTCATGAGCGGTTACCAGGAAAGCTGCTGTGTTTCTGATGGTCCAAAAGCGCCCCCTGCTGGCAGAGACTGAATGTGCTTTTTCAAAAGTCCAGTCTGCAGTTTTTGTTTAAAGCAATGCTCAAGTCTACCACAAAACACTACTGTAAATGTATATGATAATTCATACTTCTGACCATTTTCTTAAAAAGTGTACAGTTTCATTTTATAGCCTGATTTGCTTGTTTTTGTAAGAACTGCATTTCGGCTGTAAATCAAATGCCGTTTTGTGGGCTACCAGATGAAAGAAGGCCATTATAACACGCGCATGAAAACATTGGACACATCGGCAGGGCACCACTGAGCAGCACGACAACTGAAGGAACCTCGAGGTCGATCTGTAGAGTAGAACCATGCCCTCCACCGTTTCCTGATGAATTCCTGAATCTAAAATCTAAAAGTGCCTGTTCTCTGATTCGGCTGTAAATGTGTAAAGCAAGTTGCTTTGTCAAACTGGAAATGTATTTTTGTAATAAATCTAATAGCCAATATAGTAAATATGTTAAAGCAGATTTACAGCGTCAAATGAATAAAAAACATGAACACGCTAGATATTTTCAAAGGTAAAGGAACACGGAAAAATAATCGTCACAGTCTTTAAGAGAGGCTCCCACTCTACTCTAAATATATAGGCCCCTGAAGCCCTGGTTGTGCGTGTCTGTTTGTCTTCACTCGGCCGATGAACATTAATGAAGCTGCAAACAGATCCTTCTGTTCCACAGGTGTAGTGTTTTCTGAAACCGGATCGGTCCATGACACAAAGCAGCTGCTCGCTGGACTCGGTCAGACGGCCGGTCTCTGCTCTCCAGATGGATCACAAGAGCGTCATCAGATTCAGTCACTGTGACAAGGACATCTACTGCTTCTTCGTGCCGGATCAGTGTCCTGAGTGCGGCGTGAGCTTCAGTGGGAAGCGGCTGGAGGAGGCACCGGTCAGCGTCCCGAGCCCCTTCAGTAATGGACACAAAGAACCCTGTGCTTTCCTGGTCTCCTCCAGTGAGGAGGAAGCTCTCAGGTAAGACCTCGCTCAGCTCAGAAAGAAACCAGCTTGTGAACATTACACTGTACTGAGCTGTTCTTGGTTTTCTCAGGGACTTCGATGGCAGATCTGATCTACACACAGGAATCACCAACACAAACGGTAGGCTACTGTACACTCGTCATTCTGACATGAATAAAGAGACAGATCTACAGGATGAGAATGCTAGTATTTACTCCACGCAATACAGATTGTTAACCGCAGAAGATAGAATTAACTGCAATAAAGCTCATTTTAGCTGCTGAAAATACTAGTGTTCAATTATATCTAGCTAAATATGCTTTCACAGCTTAAACTGCTTTTCTAAGAAATACGAGTAAGCTTTTAATTGACAGCAAACATGTATTTCCAGAAGTGCCTGTAGTGCTGTCCAGTAATATCTGAAACAGGGTTCAGCCTAAGCCAGGATTAGGCCATAGTTCAGTTAGGACACTTTACTAAACACGCCTGAAAAAAGCATTCCTGGTGTGCATCTTACAACGAAACATGTTTTAAGATCAGTCAGTGCAAGTTTCTTCCAGCGGATCAGCTCAGATTTATATTTAATCTAGGACTAGGCTCAAGCCTGGTCTGTGAACCCGGGGGTCAGTGTATTAAAGTGAGTTTCCTGTACCCACAGATGTTTTTACAGTTTGTTTTAGCTGTACTGCAAGCATTTCTCAGAATTTTGCTAAAAACCGAAACCAAACTTGAATTAAACAAGTGTTACCTGCTGTTGGTCACACAGGAGTAGTGTATAATTACACCCGGTCGGGCGTCCAGCGAGAGCTCGAGGGCTGGGAGCGCTGTCTCTGTGTGCCGCTGGTCCAGCCCGACATGTTCAGTCTGATGAGCCAATGGGACCAGTATCTGGAGAAGTTCTCCTCCGTTCAGACCTGGGACCCGTCCTGGCAAAGGTGAGGCACCACACATCCACCGAGTCTGACCCGGCGTCCAGAGGGTCCTAAACGTGCTTGCTTTGTTTTTCAGCTTTAACGAGGAAAGCCACAACTGCTACAGCTACTCTCTGATGTTCATCAACTGTGTTCTGGCCACGCAGTCGAAGCAAGCGCTGAGCAAAGACCAGTTCACACGCTCCTTTGTGCTTCCGCGGATCAAACGGGCTTCCAAGTACATGATGCTGTGCCGGGAGATCTCCCAGAACCACTTCTACATCGTCGACAGTCCGCGCAGAAACTCACACGAGGGTCCGAGCGAGGACGAGGAGACCCTGAGACCCTCCTAATCTGACTTTCCTCAGTCCCGTACACATCAAGGTGACCGAACGATGCCTGAACGAGACGTCTATCTGTATTCTTATCCACTAAAATAACCTTTTCAGATGTTTTGCTCTATATCAGTGTCTCCAGAGCACAAAATCAGTCGTCAGCAGCACATATTTGTAGCGGTGGACAAAAATATGGTCAAAATCATACATTTTTCTTTTATGCCAAAAATCATTAGGATCTAAAGTAAAGATCATGTTCATGAAGATATTTAGTCAATTTCCTTCTGTAAATATATCAGAACTGAACTTCAGATTAGTAATATGGACACAACCAGACATCAAGGGAAAGATTATTTATTAGATGACGTTTAAATAAACGGACCTTTATGACTGGTTTTGTGCTCCAGGGTCACATTTAATCATTTAGCCTGGACTTTTATTAAAAGTGACTTACCAATGAGGACATCAAGCAATTAAAGCCAAGAAAAGAGCTATGAGAAGTACACTAGTGAGGGTTGTTTTTATTTTAATAACTATAAAGGAAGCACAGAAGAATGCAGAAAAGAAACGGAGCAGAGAACACTAGTATTAGAAGTGTTCACGGATCAAGCGTTATTTTGATGGTTTTTATAAACAGAATAGAAATGGAATAGAGAGCGCTAGTGTTAGAGGGTCAAGCATGTTTTATTAAACACAGAATATGAGACGACACACTGATCTTCTCTCATGTGTATTTATTACTGAACACTCTTTAAACATGGAGAAATAAATAGCAGCGAGGCAAAATAAACATGGAAAAGGAAAGTTAGATCTCGTCCTGCTCGGTCCGCTCTCTTGAGGAGACCCATCTGCTCACGATGACCTCCTGCAACACACAGAACAACAGTCCAGACCCAGCCCAGCTCAGAAAGACCTCCGAACACACACAGAGTCGTACCTGCAGAGAGAAGCGCTTCAGACACTCAGGAGAGGACAGCGTGTGTTCGGTCAGGTCTGACGGAGGGATGACCAGACACAGCATCAGCTCCTGCACACACACACACACACACACACACATGTCTGGTTTGCCATCTTCGTGGGGACTCTCCATAGGTGTAATGGTGTTTC
>JAUCMT010000013.1:752334-786452 GCA_032357475.1 Enteromius thamalakanensis | reverse complement strand
ATCCAGCTGTTAATGTCATCAATGCATTGGCAGAGGGAATCAATGGGGCTGTAGTCATTTGGCGATAAGGCTAGGTACATCTGGGTATCATCCGCATAGCTGTGATATGCTATTTGTTTCTTTCTCATTATTTGACATAGTGGGAGCATATACAGGCTAAACAAGAGCGGCGCAAGGATTGAGCCTTGAGGACTAATGCTCTCCTATACTCACATAGTAACCTATCCCTTCTAAGTATGACCTGAACATACTATATTGTAAAGGATATGGTAAAGGATTGGCGTTTGGTTTATTGTTGTTTTCATGTGATTATACATCATTTATTGTTATTATAATAGTAAGTACACCTTAAAAAGTGTTACTGGCTGTCTTGTAAAGTGTTACCGTTTAAAAAAAATATAAATAAATAAAATTAACTGTAGTCAAAACAATTTTATGTAACTACATACCTTTAAAAAATACATAATTTGAGCTAATAAATGCAGGGTTGTAAAAAACCCAATTCTGACAAAAGAGGTTTGAAGCGAGCTGCTTGGTTTATCGTCAGAAACAGTCAGTTGCATTAAACTTGCTGGTTTTGTTCTAAATGTTGTGGAAAGCAGATTGTGAAAGAGGTTATGGACACATCAATCAGCAGAAACTAGCGACGCCTCTCTTCCGCCAGTCTCCCACTTCTCCTTCACCAGTCTTGAAGTGTTCAAGCTCCTTCATTTATCACCGAGCTCCAACCGAAGCCTCGCTCCACCGAACCTTCCTGTCCCGTCCAGCTGGAAATTATATTTTGTCAAAGAAGATATGCATCTGCTGCAGGGTGCAGTGAAGTTCAGATTTTGCAATCACTACAGGGTGTGTTCAGACACACACACACAATAAAAACATGATGTAATGACTCAAAGTAGCTTTGCGTGTTACGGAGCCGCACGCACCCTGCCTGCTCGAGACTTCAATGGGAAGACATTCATTAAAACACACACACACACACACACACACATGCACAGCAGCGTAGGCGGCTTCAGAAAGGTGTGTGATGACTTGAGCGTATCACATGTCAATCAAAATCCACACAGTCCATCCAGAAGTTAACATTTATTTACATATTCAAATACATCTGACATTCAAGAGCTTACATGTCATTTCAAATCGATGAAAAATGCTTTCTTTTAAAAATCTTGTTTTTTTTTCTTATTTACATACATTTTGTAAATTAATGTAAAAAAATTAAGGCTTTAGAATGATTTGAAAAAGAATTCCTGACTGAGAAAAATAAAGGAGAAACGAAAACCCCTTGAAGATTTAGAAAAAGGTTGATACTGTATATGTAAAAGACAACATATTTAAATTCAGAATTGAAGGCAAAAAGAGCAGATGTTTGGAAAATTATCTTAAGAAAGTGTTGAACAAGCAAATAAAGCTGTGTGACAAATATGAGTGAAACTGGATCTCTGGTGGTCTGATCATAGTGCTGTGTGCTGGTTTGAACTAATGTTGGGGACATTCATGTGGACCTCTCACAGACTGTGTCAACCTGAATCTGAGTTTGTCTATAATGGACAAAAACCAAACATGGTAAAACAGCGTCCAAAAGCCTGAGACCCGAGCTCATTCACATTCTTTTCTAATAAAATACACTTAAATATAAAATAGAGACAATCTCCATGTTAAACTAATATATATATATATAGTGCTGTCAAATAATGAATTGCATCCAAAATAAATATTGTTTTTCTAACATATACATTTGTGTACTGTGTATATTTATTATGTATAAGTACACACATACAGTACATATTTTGAAAATAATATTATATTCATATAATTGATATTATATATAAATATATTTAATATATAAACATCATATCTCTCTGAAATATATAAATGCATGTATTTATACACACAGCACAGACCTGAAACTTGAATTTCCTGTGCAATAAATAACTTGACAGCAATAATACTAATTCTATATTATTTTGTATAATATTATTTATAAAATATTAATAAAAAAAAATCTGAAAATGCTTCACGATATAATATGCACCAAAAAGTGTTCGTAAAGGAGTTGAACATGATAAATAACATACAGTATAGATAAATGTATTTATATTTGCATAGTTACCTGGGAAAATCTTGTCTTATTTAATCTTTATTTAGAGGTGGTCTCAGACTTCTGCAGAGCGCTGAATTTAAGTCATCTTCAGAAATGAAAGAAGGAGTGTCAGGTTGATGTCCATGGCTTTATCTGTAAGGCTATGAAAGCTAAATCAGCTGCTGAAGCGTTTTCACAGTGGTCCTGCCCTCTTTATCCAGCATCAGTCTAGTACAGGTCTCTCATGATCTCCTGCAGCAGGGGGTGCAAGCACCAGTCCACCTCACTCTCCTTCAGCAGCTGGATCAGCTGCACGTGATCGGTCACCAGCTGACGCAGGTCCGTCATCTTCTGCAGGACCTTAGCGAACAGCTGCAGGGAGTCGGGGTGGTTCATCTTCAGCTGCAGCTCCAGAGAGTGAAGAACCGTCTCCTGCAGGTCCTCGATGGGCTTGACGTTCAGCAGACCCGGCCGATCTGAGGGAGGAGAAACACAAGAGCTGAGCTTTCAGAAAAAAAGGACTAAAACTGAAGATCTGACGAGTCTGAAGACCGCTGACCCACCTCCGCTCAGGATGATGACGGCCAGGAACAGAGCCATGTCGCAGTCGTCCAGCTCCAGCGTGTTGAACTTGACGGAGAACTCAAACTTGGGCTCCATCATCTCACAGAAGGGCTTGCGCAGGCTCTTGAGGAACTCGCGGGTCATGAAGATCTGGCCGTAGGAGATGAGCGTGCCGTCCTTGTTCATGAGCGGCGACATCATGATGATGATCACCTCGATGACGCCGTACTTCAGCAGGGTCACCTGGTCGTTGAGGTCCAGGTTGACGAAGCCGGGGATGCTCTTGGCGAACTCGGTGACCTCGCTGACGGCCTCGGCCGAGCGTGACTGACAGCTGTGGAAGAAGCGCAGCTCCACCTCGTGCATGATGCCCATCTCGGCCCGCCGGAGCTCCTGAGCTGGCATCTGCCTGCAGTTGATCATCTGCTCGCCCTCCAGCAGGGACTTGGTGTCGTGAATAACGAACGGCTGAAAATGACCATTTTTAATTTAGTTATGCATAATGTGTATTTATATATCCACAGCACACACACACATACACCATCTAAACATTGAAAGCATTTATTTTGGAGGTGATTAATCTTTTGACAGCACTACCTTCTTATAAGACCTTCATTCATCTCGAGCACAAATGAGGGTATATTTGATGAGCTCTCCATAGACAGCCATGCGACAACTATTTCAGTCGTGTTGCTGTCTATGGAGAGTTGAACTAACAGTGATATGTATATAAGAGTGATATGTTCACAATCTAATTGGTCGGGCTGAATGATGAATCACGAGGTGTGATTTACAGAGGCGCAGCAGTGTATGACATCACAGATCGGCCAGCAGACCATTTCCTGTGTTTCTCACGCACTGACTGAGCTGCTGAGAGAAATCAGGTGAACATGATTCAATGCAACGCTGCAATGATTCAAACTGTTCAAGGACAATAATTTCTGAGTTCTGCATTCGTGAATATGACTGCCAACCAAAAACACTTCCTGATTTCACGCCGTCAAAATCAAGCTAGACGGTAATCTTCCAGGTCCTCAGCAGACAGAGTCTGTCTCTGGGTATGATTCCTTCTCTGAGCTCATCTTTCGTTTTCTGTCAGCTTGCTTCCAGTCGTCTGCATGAGCGCTCGAGCTCTGAATGTGGAACTGATCAGGCACGAATTTAGACGCTTCTGATATATACTGCTTTTATTTGTGTAGGCCTTTCTTTCTGCAGTCTGGGCCTTTCTAAATATTTCTCCTGCGCAGAGAGCAGATGTTTGGTATCACTGGCTCTGTTAGTCAAAACAGCATAACAGCCTTGCTCATATCTCTTCTGGAGACACACGATGCAGGCGTTTTCTGCGTGGTATGTTTGTTTTGAACTTATTTCTCCTGTCAACAGAACAGGAATGTTCAATATGAGCCCCAGGGGCTTCGTTTAGACCTTCATTAGTGCGTAAAATATGACAATAGGAACACAAAGATAAGAAATGTGAATTTGTTCTTGTTGAAATACATCTTTTGTTATCTGAAGCAGCGATATTCATACATTTCTTCAGTGTCTCCCAAGTGCCCAAGTAATAACTTTAAAATATATCTAGATTTGGAAAAAAACTATTAATTTAATTCTATGTTTTTATTTGTTTATATATATATATATATATATATATATATATTCATACGCATAAGTGTGAATGAATCACATCCAAAATAAGTTTTTGTTTACATAATGATTGTGCATGTATATTTGTTATTTGTAAATAAATACACACACATATGATTAATATATATATATATATAAATGTTTATGTTTCTATATTAACTATACTTATGTATAAAATATAATAATAAAAAAAATATATATATATATATATATATATATATATAAAAATGTATATACATGTCAATACTTTCAAATACTGTATGGATGTGTAGTTATAGGTAAATAATAAATACACACACACACACACACATACATATAAATATATATATATATATATATTGCACTAATATTTACATATATTCTCACTTTCTCATCTGTATATATAAACAGAGAGAAAGAGACTGATACCTGTAGATTTTTACAAATGATTTATTTAAAGAATAATAAATAAGTAAATGATGACTACTTTAAGGAATGTTCTTGAAACAATCTAAGAGTGAAACTATGTTGTTGTTTTTCTGATCAGCTACAGATGGGCATGGCGTGAGATTATCTGTGTTCACATGACAGCTGAACTTCTGCTTCAGGTGTCAGACTCACCGCGCTGTCGCTGGTCTTCCCGGACAGTATGGCCCTGGCCTTGGCTTTGGTCAGGGGGAAGTACTTGAGATAGGACTCGTAGAGATGCCTGGCCAGCGCTCGGAGATCTGCAGACTCGGGGTGCATGTGGTCCGCGTCGCTGGAGAACTCCGCCAGCAGCTTCTCCTTCTCGGCTTGGGGCATTCGACCAAAACGAATGGCTGGGAAAAAGCAAACAAACACACAGTTGAAAACCCCCAAGTCCCAGATCCGTCATGAGCGTCCCGGGTCTGCAGGGATCTTGTGTGGGAGTTTGTTTTCCGTGTTTCAGTATGTTAGCGCAGGTCATTACGACCGCTTCAAACTGCCCTCCATGACTTTAATATAGTCCCTGGCAAAACCACAAAACCCTATCAAATATATTTGTTTTGTTGAACGCTACGGATATCATCTCAGACATTTACTACATTTACAGTCATAAGTGTTGATTTTTGGAAACGGAGATCTTTTACACACTCTGAATAAATCATCTTTCTAGTGATGTCTGGTTTGTCAGGAGAGGACAATATGTGTCTGAGATATAATTATTGGAAAATCTGGAATCTGACGGTGCGAATACAATCTCAATATTGAGAAAATCATCATACTAATAAAAATCTATTATAATATATTTGCGAATGGCTGGAAATATACAAAATATCTCCATGGAACATGGTCTTCACTTAATATCCTTATGTGTTTTTGTGTATTTCTACAGATGTCCCTGTGCTCTGATGACTGCTGCTGTGCTCCAGACACACATTTCATTCAGTGTCCTTATGATATTACAGACTAAACCACAGCGCTTTTGGAATTTGTCTCGAAGCTAAAGGAAGGAAGCTAATGAATGAATGGTGCAGTGACGTTAGTAATCATATCTTCACGTTACTCTATCAGAGACGCTCCCTCGTTTCATGTAATAATTACTGATAGAGTCTTCACAGCCCACACGCAGAAAACTACACTTTGAACTAAATGACTGAATACTCTGGTTTGGTTTAGACTTCAAATTCAAAATACTGAAATGGAATATTAATCAAAAATATTAATTTTTACAAAGACAAAAAAACACCAACTACATTTCTGTTTAGTATTATGATGATATTATTGAAATGTATTTTTATTTCATTTTATTATAATTATGATTATATAATTTATTTTTTTAATTATTATTATATATTATTTTTAAACATGCATTATTTAAATAAAATTAATTTAATTTCTGTGGGTAATGTCTTTGTTGCTTTTAGACGAACTGAAAAAACAAAAACAAAAAACCTTTTAATCTGAATAATCTAAAAACAGTCCAAATGCATAATATACTGATGTTTATAATATAATATAAACCCACAATGGAAAGGTTTATTTTTTGTCCAGTCAGGGAAACAAGTAACATCCTCTGTGTTTGGAATGATGTGTAAAATAATGTCAGAGTATTATTTATGAGTGAACCACTCCTTTAAGCAATGTGAAATATGTTATCATTATCAGTTACTCATTACGATCTGCATGCTAACCACTAATATGGATTGTTTATGATCATCACATGACATTTACACAGCTTCTAATCTAACAGCAGATGAATCTGTGCGCTGAAATCTCAACTTTCACGAAAGCTGTGACTATTTCCACCGAATCTAGGACGGCCGCCGTGATCAAAGGTGACAGAAACAAGGACATAACCAGCCTAAAAACAACTAACCAAGCTGAAAATAAGCTGCTGAAATCTACATTTCTAAGTGTCTTCCGATAAACCCTGGCGTGTTTTCAGGCCAGTCAGACAGGAAACATGAAAATGTGCCCTCAATCTAATATATGAGACAATATTCTGTATACCCTTCTTCACACATGAAGACTTCAGTCAAACCTTTGATCGGGACTGATAGCATTATTTGACTTGGGGGTTGGAGAGTGTTTGTGAATGTGTGTGACGTTTGTGAGGTTTTCCAATATTCCTCATGTAGGAAGTATACACTCTCTTTCATGTATATGCCTTGACTTGCTGATAGATGTGACGTGTGCGTTACTATCACACCTTCTGTAAACGAGTGCATGTGGACTACCTTTCTCCCGCTGTACGCTTGGCCAGAGGCCAGAGCCAGTGACACAGCATGTTTGTGGCTGCCTGTCCACGCTTTCATCAATCATTGATAAAGACACAGCCAACCAACCACCGCAGAGAGAGGGAGAAAACAGAGCAGGTCAGTGGGAGCCTGGCGAGCCGATAACACTAAACTCCACTGACCTCTCCGAGCACAGCTTAACACCTGCAGTCCAACACAATACACTCAGAGACGCTCAGACACGGCGTAACTCAAGAGCCTTCGGGGACAGATTCCAGAATAAGAGGCTCAAACAGAAGGCAAAAGAGGAAATGAAAGAATTAAAGGGGAGGGGAAATAAAGAAGAAAGAAGAGGAAGCAAAACGCAACCACGCATGTAAACATAAATATAAATAATTATCTTCCGTTGAATTCAAGCAGAAAAAGAAGAAATTAAAGAAAAAAATACCATTTTAAACAATAGAAAAACAAACAAGCCGACTATAACCATGGATGTAGATATAACTCAAACCACTGCAAAGCCTTGAAGAAAAAAAACACTAAAAAAGAAAAACAGACAAGCAAACTTATACATAAAACACATCAATATTTAAATGTAAAAAACATGGAAAGTCTTTACTTTGAGAGCTTTTAGGAAAATAATCTGCAATAAAAAATCTTGAATTTAAACGGAAAGAATAACATTAAAGTGTTAAAAAAATTACAAAAAATAAATAATAAGGTAATCAAAATAAATTAAAGAGAGAGAAAAACAGGTTACAGGTGTGACTTTGCCTTTAAGCCCTGAGGCAAAGAAGACACACACACACACACACACACACAGTCATGCTGTGTTTCCATTGTTTCTCCATAGGTTAAACTCACATCTTTGGATGTTACTGTCTGCTGGTGTTGATAATAATACAGTTATCTATTACTCTTGGTACGAATGGGCTCTAAATATCCGAGAGTGTGTGATTTAATTATATGTGTTAGGATCAACTTTTCATTTTCTATAATATATATATATATATATTTAATGGGGTTCACACTGAAAATCTGGGATTCAAACCTCAAAATAAATAATGCTTGTGGAAATTATTAAATAAAATAAAGAAAAAATATTTTAAAAATATAAGAAATGTACGTTGTGTTTTTAACGTAAATTTTTTTATAAAAAAAAAAAACAATTGCTAATAATATATTTCATTTATTTAAAAAAAAAAATATTACATTCATTAAAATGTATTAATTTATAAAAAAGCATTTAAAATAGTTAGATATTTGGAACTAACTATATTGTCCATGATATCTCAAAACAAAAACACATTCTCATCTTATTTATATGTTGAGTAGAATGCTGACTATGTTGAAAAAGAAACAATTATGTACACACACACACACACACACACACACACACACACACACATCATAGGTGTAATGGTGTTTCTACTGTACAGACTGTATGTGGTATTGTCCTACACTGACCCTACACCTAAACCTTACCCCTTACAGGAAACACACACACTTCTACATTCTCAAACACTTCATTCTGTGTGATTTAGAAGCTTTTTCCTCATGGAGACCTCACTAATATCCCACAAGGTCAAGATTTACTGGTATTCCTATCTTTGTGGGGACAAATGGTGTACCAGGTGCACACAACCAAACACACACACACACACACACACACACCCACCCACACACGCACACACACACACACAAGATCTCTGCTCGTTCTGAAAGAAATGCCACATATGTTGCAGCAGGAGACCACACAAAGGAAACAACAAGGCATCTGAGGCAAAGCGCAGTTGTTTTAGAGCGCAGCATTGAAAGAGTCTGTCTCGAGTGGTTCAAACAGAAACCAGTTCTGTGAAATGGCAGGGCCTTTCTCATGAGCGCGGGGTTCATGCTCAGCTCACCGTTGTGTGACATGCCCACCATCAGGCACTTCTGAAAGCGGCAGTACTGGCACTTGTTGCGACTCTTCTTGTGGATGCGGCAGTGCAGGTCGCAGTGATCGTAGACCAGCTTCAGACGAATGGTTCTGCGGAAGAATCCCTGCCAAAAACAAGAGGAATTTCATCAGGAAGGAAGGGGAAAAGGCTTTCCTGATGCCTTGTTAGAATTCTTTAAAAAAACATATCTGATCTATTCAGCTCATTGTCAAGAAGCACAATAGACCTGCGGCCGAACGCTGAACAGCTGCCGCTAACGATTACAGCGCTGTCATTTCTGCTCCGTTTCATTAGTTAGAGGAAAGGTTCATCCCAGCGTTTCTTCACCTTCCTAATGAAAATCTATTTACAACTCAAAATGAAGTGACAGACACTCTTTTGCATTCAAATGCAGGCGACTGAAGAGTTTGTAGTTTTAACATAGTCCTCTATAGGTGAAAGATCAGTATGTAGTATGCAGTGTTAGGCACATTACTTTAAAAAAAGTAATTAGTAATAGTTACTTCTCACAAATAGTAACTGAGTCAGTGACTGAGTTACAGCCTTATAAAAGTAACTAATTACCAGGGAAAGTAACTATTGCATTACTAAAAAAAAAATCAAATGGCAAACTTGGATGCTCCCAATGTTAAACGTTAAATTAATGAAACTAACTGGTGTTTGTGCTTGTTTATCATTTAACGTTTCGATAAAAACCGGGGCAAAGAATTGATATATTGTTACTAGTAACAATATAAAACGCATTAAGTATTAATGAGCTGCAGGGTTCATAAATATTAATAACCAGCATCCGACAGAGCTGAAACCAAATTTTTCTCTCATAATAATGACACATGCACTTTATTGTGTGGAAAGCCCACTTTTATTAATCAACTGTAGGAAGGTGTTCGGAAATGTCAGCGGATGTGAGCATCAGCGCCGTTATAACACAGACGCACATTCACACTGATGAAACCGAGCACGAGCATCTGAACTAAATATCTGTCTGAACTGTATCCATCCTCTAACAGGTGACATGTTCACACACACCAGATTTATACGACGCTGGCGCATCCTCCGGGCATTTCTACACGTACAGTATTGTGACCTGCAGCACTCAATTCTCTCACGCGAAAGGGAAACACGCTAACGTCACACACAGGGGCACGAGGCTACATTGCACATGTCATGAACCGTCGAACGAGGTTCGGGTTTTTTTCACGGACTGTGCCACCCCTAGTAATGCCTTATTTAATTGCCAGTAACGGTAACGTTGTTGTAACAGAGAAAACAATAATTCGTTTAATTACTCGTAACTGAAAAAATAACACAGTTAGTAACGCTGTTTATTTTAATGCCGTTATTCCCATCACTAGAAGTATGTAGTTGTAGTTGCAGTATGTAGTCTAGTATTGTCCTGCTGAAATACACAAGACCTTCCCTGAAACACATGTCATCTGTAGGGGAGCACATGTTGCTCTAAAACAATTATATACCTATATTCAGCATTCATAGTGCCCTCCAGAACATGACGCTGCTCATACCGTATACACTTATACACCTCCATAGCATTAGAGATGCTGCTTTTGAACTGAACGCTGATAAGATGCTGAAGATCTCCTCCTCTTTAGCTAGACTCATCTGACCACAGAGCACTGGTCCACTTTGAAACAGTCCATTTTAAATTAGTCTGGTCCCACAGGACATGACACACTTCTGGACAATGTTCACGTATGCCTTCTTTTATCATGATAGAGCTTTATTGGTCATCTGCAGACGTCTCGGAGGATTGTGTTTACGCACAGTGGTTTCTGGAAGTATTCCTGAGCCCATTCAGTAATGTCAATGAATCATGTGACGAGTGATGAGTGTCGTCTGAGGACCTGAAGACCACGAGCTTCAGCCTTGTCCCTTACACACACAGATTTATACAGTTTCTCTCAATCTGTAGATGATGTTATGCTGAAGAGGATGAGATTTGCAAAGCCTTTGTAATTTAATGTTGAGGAACACTTTTTTCACTCAAGTATTCCACAATCTTTTTTACACACTCTTTCACAGATTGGAGAGCCTCTGCTCATCTTTACTTCTGAGATCTCTCTAATACATCCCTTTTATATCTAATCATGTTACAGACCTGATGTCAGTTAACTTAAGTAGTTAATAGATGTTCTCGCCGCTATATCTTTTCTAAATGTCTTGCTTTTTCAACCCTTTGTTCCCCCGAACCAACCATTTTTGAGACCTGTAGCAGGCATCACATTTGAAATGAGCTCATTTAGTGGATAAAGGTGTAACATTTCTCCTTTTAAACATTTGTTATGTTCTTAAAAAAAACAATCGGCTCATCTGATTTTAAAGTCTTAAAAAAGAAATATCCCAATACAGGAATGTGGCTTGTAGTAATTTGACTATTGTACATGTTTGTAAGACACCTTGTATGGTTTATTTAAAGCAAAAAAACAAACAAAACAAATGAACAATGCAATAAAGTCAGGCAGAGGGTGGGACTCTTCAGCATTATTTTGTCACTGCGTGTCTTTGAAAAACCTGAAAGTAAACCATATAACTGGAATGCTATATTGCAAGTCTTCTGTTGTCATACAGCACACTAGACTTTATATCCTCACCAGATCTCAGGTTTGTGAAAGCAGTGGCGACGTCTGAACAAAAAGTTATTTTGAGTGAATAATTGAATCAGTTTACAAAACCTGAAGAAATGCCCAAATCTCGATTAATGATTCAGCAGCAGTTTACAGAGGAAGATGTTGAACAAAAACCGATGCCTGTTCCTCAGAGAAAGTTTCTGTCTGACTTCAGAAGACTTTTATTACACTTATGCTTTTTGCAAGCTTCCGATCCAGATTACATTATTCAACATCCACCTAATAAACTTCAACATATACTTTTATATGTCAAGCTGAGTGCATGGGGACACACACAAACAAAAGTAATCCCAAATCACTGGAATCAGATGGAATATGGATACTGTGTAATAGGAAAGCATACAGTGCATATCATCTGTCTTCATCAATCCTATCTGAGTAGTTAGTTATGTTTTAATCCCAAAAGCAAACCCCATTTCTGTACGGCATGCCACTCAAGTCATTACACACTACAAGATAACCTGAGGTTTCATGATAGCGCGCTTTTATCTTAATAATACATCATTAAGACAGACAAGAACTGTCGGCGCTGGACTTTGGCCAGAAAACAATTCTTGTTAGTCTTTGTCTTGACACAAGGTCATTATTAGAGAATGCCTGCGCAAATATTATGAAAACCCACTCGGTCGGGCCTCGACAAACGCACTTCTAAACCATCGTTCAGAAAGGAGCAGAAGGCAGAAGATTTCCCTCAGAGCGCGTCCGTTAAGTGTGTTTAAAGTGGAAACAATACAGGGTGCAAAAAGACGTTGACCGAATCTATTTTTGGTAGACATTTTCATATACTGGTGAAGTCAAAGGCCGACTCCATGCTGTATTTTTAGTAGCTAAAAAATACATAGCGATGTGAGAACTATGCACACAGGAAAGAGGCTTAAGAGGATGTTTTTCGTGCATTTACTTTGCCTCTTGATCGGCCCACTTTTAAATTTAGAAACATTGTAGGCCAAAAATATATATAGTAAGGTGAAATACCATGGCTTTGTATTGTTCAACAATAAATGAGTTAACCTGTTTGGCTGAACTCAGCTTCAAGCATTGTTAAGTGATGGGTCGGTGGAAGAATACCTGCACTTAGCCTGTGTCTCTTGTTATTTTTAGTAAAGCTCTAGTAGGAACATCCCAAATTTAGCATACAGCGAAATGTGTTTTTTACACAAACATGCATAAAACGCTTCTGGAGAAGTCCTTTCATTTTTCAGAGAATGCAGCACATCGAGGGGGATGTGGTTAACCACAAGATTTGCATTTTTTTAAAAAAAGGATCCTTGGCAGCAAATTCTTCATGTCGACACTTTTCATAAATAATAATCAGGGGGTGCTCCGTCGTGCGTATAAAATAAAAGTGCTAAATGTGTGTGCGCGGAGCTCCTTTGAAGCCTCTGTGAGATGCATCATCAAAGCACCCGTGTTGAGTGTGTGGGAAATGTGAGCACCTGAGATGTCTGGGTCACCCACTCAGATGATTATTCTTATTGAGACATATCTTTCTGCCCATACATATTTCTGCCACAGTGGAAACTTGCCGAGGGTTTGCGGTTGAAGTGACAGACAGGTTCAGGTGTATCAGCCAGGGCATTTTCAGACCTTATCTGCATGTCTGAAAAGCGGTTCGATGTTCGCCGTGCTAAATTTATCAGAATGACTGGAAGAGCTTGGTGTGTTTGGGGTATTAACACACGCAGCTTCGGGCTGTCAAGCGTGCTGTGTGTGTGTGTGTGTGTGTGGGTGCGTGGTGCGTTGGTTAAAGATCTGAGCTGAAAAACAAAAAGTGGTGAGTTTAAACCCCACAAAAGCTGTCACCTCTCTGCCCTCCAGCAAGAATTTACATTGTGTAGTGCTGAGCTAAAATCCTGTCCAGATATCTACTAATCAGCTAGCGATCATCTTCTGAAGGGGCAGAGTGTTTTTTACCATGTTACCATACTCCTATTTTAATGCACATTTTGGAATATCGCATTAAAAATAACACCAAAATGCACATAAATTCTAAAAATGTACATAAAAAAACTTTTATAAGGTAAGAAAAATGTGTTTAAACTACAGAAATACATTTACATTTAAAGCCTGAGCAGTCTGAGTCAGTCTTTAAGTATTTCCAGCCCAGTCTCACGGCAATTCCTACATATTTTACAAGGCGGAGGAATTGTCCACCTCGTACTCATATGTATGAATCGGTCGTGAGACTGTGTTGGGATTTCTGTATAATAGTATCGCATCGACTCTAAAAGAAATGACAGAATTAGTTTTTCTTCTGCTCTATCTAAAGCACTAATCATTTATTAAGTTCTTTATATGTTGAGTAGAATGCTGAATAGGTTGAAAGAGAAACAGTTATGTAGATGCATACGCACACACGTGTTTGAAATGTGTTTGAAATTAACAGCAACTTCTGAGTGTACTGTAGTTAGAGCTCCACTGCAAACTGTGTTCAGAGCAGATATTATTGGCTTGTTCTCTGTTACTGCCATTACCTGTTTTGCATACTTTAGAGAATCAGGCGCTGAAAGAGCGCAGACGGAGCGTGAAAATAAACACTATTCATTCTTAGTGAACTGCTTAAAAGGCCTTTACCAAATCAGGCCTGGCTTCATGACAGAGAGCTTGAGCGTACCTTGCAGCCCTCGCAGGCGTGAACGCCGTAGTGGAAGCCAGAGGCCTTGTCTCCACACACACGGCACTCGATGTTCAACACTGAGCTGGACGAGTCTTCATGAGGTCTGGAGAACGACAGGCTGCTCTCCACGAACTGAGGAGGAGACTCGGGTTCAAGTTTGATGGAATCTGGAAACAGATCAGAGGGAGCAGGTTCAGATTTAGGTTCAAGTAAAATACATGCTGAGCAAAAACACTTTTCTGCAAGTTATTTCTATCGTCTGCTGTAGTGTATCAGCTTACATTTACAAACAATCGGTAACACTTTAAGGTGTCCATAATACAGAGTGATTACCTAGTAAGTACTTAGTAGCTGTTGTACTCGCATGAAATAAAATGTACTTCTCTAAGTTATGAAACGGCCTGTAGTTTGTAATGATGTAGATGTAACAGACAGCTACTGTTACACATTTGTTACAGACCGAGTCTGTTACACAGATACTTATGAAACCAAAACACTGTCACATACGTGTTGCAGACTTTATACAATGTTATTATAAATTCAAGTACACAGACATAAGCTACTTATAATAAAGTGTATGAAGATTGTACTTAAGTGTAGGTATCTGTGTAACAGACTCGGTGTGTAACACATGTGTAACAGTCTTTTACATCTACATCATTACAGCCTGCTCCATAACTTTATAATTACGTTTTATTTCATGTAAGTACAATGGCTGCCACTAAGTACCTAATTAGCTAATTACTCTGTATTACAACAGCTTAAAATAAGGTTTTGAATAGGTAACACTTGTTAACTATTAACTACCCTCAATAAATTCTTGATTTGCTGGTTATTAATAGTTAGTTGGGTTTGATTTTAGTTTGATTAGAGATGTAGAATAAACTCATGTAGAATATGGCATTCATATGTGCTCAACTAAAACTAATAAATAGCTAATCAGAATCAGAATCCGTTTCATTGGCCAAGTATACCTGCATATACAAGGAATTTGACTCTGATAGGTGTTATGCTCTCTACTCGTGCAACAAGGACGTCCATCATTAAGCATGCATACAGTGTAAGAGGTACTCTGGATATATGATGGATAACAAGACAATAGACAATTTACTATAGATAATATACATATTTAGAACTAATAAATAGCTAATATTTTAGTAATATGTATGTTAATAAGTGACTAATAGGCGTAACTGTAAAATATAGTGTCAGTTCTTATATAGATAGTTAGTTCTTCTGGAATGAGTCTGTCTGAGTTTCTTCACCTCATTCAGACGGACTGAATTATTAGAGTTAATGGCTAAATGAATGTCATTAAAGCGTGAGTGTGTGAGTTCTCTCTCTGTGAGGTGTGAAGCATACTCTGTGCTTGCTGTGCTCTGTAGCTGTTCTCCTCGGCCGTGTAGCTGCTCTCCTGAGCTCTGTAGATGCTGTAGTTCTCCTGCGCTCTGTAGCTGTACATGTGTGTCATATCCATCATGTGAGGAGCCTCGCTCTGCGCCGTGCTCTGCTCGTACTCCATGCCTGAGATGCTGGTGTAGTCCAGCGTGGAGAAGGGCTTCATGTCCATGGAGTGGGAGCTGTCGTCCAGCTCGTCCAGTTCCAGAGCGCTCAGGCCGAATCCCATGGGCCAGGCAAACGTCTGCGTGTCCACCATATCTGCCAAAGACAGAGCCACAGGAATCAGGACAAACCTGTGCTCCAGTAAGAACAACAACACCGAGTCTGTCCTCAGAGACAGCATGCTTTGTGTTCAAATCTTTGGCCAAAACAGCAGACTGGTACACTGAAAACACGTAACCTAAACCTTTCTATATATGCATAAACTTTTACATCAAGTACAAATAGCACTTGCAGGTTACTATTTACTACAATTATTTTTTATTATTATAAGCAATAGCTTGGTTTCAATTATATCCACAAAAAAAAAACAATAAATAAATAAAATAAAATACAAAGATTAATCATGATTAATCACATCCAAAATAAAGGATTTGTTTAAATATATGTGTGTGCTGTGTGTGTGTGTATATATATATATATATATAAATAAATAAACACATGCATGTATATATTTAAGAAATATTTAAAATTTGTATTCACATATAATATAAATTATGTCAATATAAATATGTAAACACATGAAAATATTTTCATTACTGTTTCATTATTTTTCATGTTTTATAACTTTGTGTGTCTTTATAAACTCATAATATCACAGCACACACACTTATATTATGTTAGCCAAAACGTTTGTTTCGGATGTGATTAATCATGATTAATTATTTGACAGCACTAAAAAATAAATAAATAAATAAATAGATAAATCACAAAATGCGTTTTTCTTTTATTGTGTCCTTATAGCTCTGTACTTACACAAATATAAATATAACTATTTTTAATTAACAATACGTAGTTTGGATTTCACCGTAGTTGCTTGTATTAACAATTAACGACCGTTCTGAAAATCTTGTTACTGTCGAATTAAAATGCAGACATTAGTACTGTAGGTGATGATGCCTGATTAGATGGTTATGATTACATGTTTTTAAGAATGCATCCATCAGCGGTGAAGCTGTACAACGTTCAAGATCAAATAAAACCTGCTAGTAATCATGTAAGTCAAGAAACTGATCACTGTGATTCATTGAAGTCAAGGAAGAAGAAGCTCTGCAAGTAAACTTACTGTTATTATTTCACCATGGTTAATTCTCATAACTGATAAAGCTACACTAATGCTGTTTTATTCAAGCAGGCTATTATATATATATATTTGTAATTAAGTTACATTATTGAACCAACCTATACACAAAACAAAGCTCTTTCAATTAGATTACTCCTTTAACTGTAATGAAATAACAAAAAATGGTAAAATTATTTTATCTGGGCCCGTCTTCTTTCCAGGAACAGCAAATGAAATTAACAGCTCTGCCAATTTGGCACATTTCTGCACACTTTAATAGGATATGAACATGTGAAACCTCTGAATGCCATCTGAGAAAACAAATCAGGCCAAAGGCCTCCAGCAGCGTAAGAAGCTACAGTTTTCAAAGTGTCAAAACACTGCAGATAAGAAGTCAACGTGAAGAAGAGCTCCGCTCCTGGTGTAAAAACACTCGCGCTGAGTCTTCAAGACGCTCAGGGTGTGAACAAACCACCACATTTAGACTGTACAGACAGCGTTTGCTAGAAAAATGTAACCGCAAGAAAAAAACTGCTAGTTTCAGCTCCTATCAGCATTTAACTAATTCTATCAGCCGTAAATCAAGCTAGGAAACCTGAAACACAGTCATCGATTGTGCTTCTGCTGTTCTGTAAACAACATCAGTAGATCAGTATGAATATTAGCACCTCAGATATTGTTAACACATAATCTCTTCACTTCAAGACACCTTACCAGTCGCTGTCAAAAACACCGATCAGTTAGTTTGAGCATCACACCGACTTCATCAGGCTGAGAGCTTTCAAGACAGCCGTACACCTCAGCTCGCCGTTTCCTCTCAAATCCTTTAATAGCATCATCGCTCAACTGTGGCGATGACTAAAAACCAAGCTGCTTGGTGAAAAGCTGTGTTGAGGTTGCTGCCACTCAAAGGTGTTATCTGCTCTTCCTTCAGCAGAAATAATACATTCTGCATTTAAATATGCAAATCTTTATATAAATGTGTCTCTGGAGCACAGAAGCAGAAATACACTACAATACACCAAAAATCATTGAATTATTAAGTACATAAAGATCATGTTCCATGAAGATATTTAGTAAATTTCCCAATGTAAATATATCCAAACTTCACCCTCAGATTCCAGATTTTCAAACACATGCATCTCAGACAAATACAGTGCTATCCTCACAAACCGTACATCAACAGAAAGATTATTCAGCCAACCATTTCAGACGATGCATAAATGCCCAGGGTCTGCTCACTGAAAATATGATCATCTTAGACTACATGATGCAGTGTCTGTGTTATGATCCCTGTTTTGCTGGTCTGGATTCATTACACTGATGTTAACAGCACAGGATTTGACTCTGGGCAGGTAAAAGCGAGAGATGGTCACTGAAGGGCCTATCCCTCGCAGGGCGGTGTATCGTAATGTTTAAAGTGTCACCTGCTAGTAAAACTGATGCTTTAGAGCGAGGGGCTCGGTTCTTTATGTTGCCTGAAACGAGGTTATGAAACCTCAGAAATCTGAATGTTTGAGTTTCACAGATTTCTGAAAACGCTTCAGAGATATGCTAAATACAGAACACAAACACAGAGCACGGTTGCCACAGAAAAAGATTGTAGTTGATAATAAACCAAAGTCTAACACGGTTAACCCATCAATGACAAACTATCCACCCTGTGCAGGATTCGATGTAAGCAAGGTCTCTGGTTGAGTAAAACCACACAGAAGAGATTTCGCGATATACGCTCGCTTCTCCACTATTCCGCCCTCCAGAACTAAGTGCCCTTTCCAGGGATAAAACCTATCATTTACATAGATTAAACAGCTCTGGTCTTGTCTGGATGACACAGAGGGGTTTAAATGTTAAAAAGTTTTCCCACCCAAAAACCTTTCATCACCAGACT
The DNA here is from genome assembly GCA_032357475.1 of Enteromius thamalakanensis. Classification (NCBI taxonomy): domain Eukaryota; kingdom Metazoa; phylum Chordata; class Actinopteri; order Cypriniformes; family Cyprinidae; genus Enteromius; species Enteromius thamalakanensis. The sequence continues at coordinate 767,704 of JAUCMT010000013.1, read as the reverse complement.
GGAACAGCAGCTTTCAGTGCACGCTAAACACTGCAGGACAAAATGGTGAACGCACGTATATATCGGTCCAAATACCTGGAATATATTTCCCAGCGACACACCACTGCCCCCCCACTCCCGATTGTGTTTTGTCATTAAGGAGAAGAGCTTTTCTCGATCTGTCTATTCTTAGTAAAAGGCAAAGTTTCCGCTCATAACATGCTCATTTTGAAATGTGGTAAACATCATTTGCTCTAGTTGGCAAAAGCCTCCATACAGCATTGTCAGAAACTCTCCTTCTCGACTCCTTTAACTCAAGCGGTTGCAAACCTACAGATATTTTGGTTTTAACCACAAGCCCATCGAAATATAAGGTCAAACCTGTGTTTCTGCAGCGAGCCAGCACTCGCAGATTCTTCATTACATAACTCTGGGGGACAATGGGGCGCTCAAGTCATCATACGTTTATTGGACCAAACTGTTTGCGCCGATATGACGTGCGAATGGAGCATAACAATACATGACAAATTGTCAAGTCAATGCTCCGTATCTTAACAAAAGACAACAAAAACCACGTGAACCAGCCCCTAATGGACAGATTTCAGAGCTGCATCCTTCAGCCAAGTCTGATCATGCAGTGACTGTGGAAGCTGAGACAAAACTCAGAACCAATGGCCTCGGCCTCCCTAAATCTGTAGCTTTGGATAATAAAACAACTAGATATGGTCACAGTGCATTATTTCAAACCATTAACTATCACTTTTGCTTTAATAAACTATTGATTCCTGAACTGGTAGTTTTGAAAGGAGGTAAAATATGCTCATGCATAAAATGTGATAATAAACATCCAATATGTTAATAATAGGAAATCAGTTAACAGTGAGAATTGGTCCTTAGGCTAAAGTGGATAAACTCTTTGTTAGACTTTAATTAACATGACCCTGACGGTGTGGTTGAACGGTGAGCTGTAGTGTTATACTGCCGTGCTGCAGACTTCACTGCTGATGTTTGGTGAATCTAGCGAGGCAGTCTGTTATGTGAAATCCTTTCCACAGGGACACTATTGCAACAGGACTGTAATGTTTTTCACTGATATTTCCTAAGAACATCAAACAAATGCCAAGTCGAAGGAGAACGCGGCCACAATGTTTTCACATGAACCAAGCAAAAAAGATCCCCACAAAAATAATGCTTTTTTTAAGTTTAAAGACTCAAACCATCCTAGAAAGTCTGGGGGAAAATGAAAGTTCACCTAAAGTTTGGTCTGTAGGTTCACGTGTGATTCTTTTAATTGCTTTACGCTACAGAACCCTGGCGCTGCACTGAAAAAAAGGCTGTCGACGTTAAAAGCTTGTACAAGAAGAACCTGCTCGTCCGCATTCAGGATCAGACCGACGGAGGGACTCTACCTCAGACAGAAACGACTTCTGTTTCCTTGAAAGATTCCCAATGGCGATTCTAAGAATGATAACGCTTCTCTAAATCTGATAGAAGAGCGCAACTCTTATTTTCTCAGGTTCTTGTAATACGCATCTCTCCAGACTCAACCCATGTTTGATGTGGGACAAAATGGCTTTTGATAAAACATATGACCTTCAGCTATTTTGTCTTTCTCTAAGATGATCTTAGGGAACCTTTTCTACAGTTTTTTCCCTGCTCAGTTAAAAGCGGCAGAAAGAAACAGAGAAGTGTGCACTACACTTTTTTTTTTTAATATTAAAGTTAATGTAAAATAAAGAATGCTGGACTGCATTTGTGACCCTGGAGCACAATATGGGTCAGTTTTTTGAAACTGAGATTTATACATCATCTGAAAGCTAAATATATCATCTTTCCATTGATGTGTAGTTACTTAGGATGATATCGAGCCGAGATACATCTACTAAATCTGAGTGTGTAAAAACAAAATCTATATATTAAGGAAAATCTCCTTTAAAGCTTTCCAAATTAAGTTGGCAATTCATATTACTAATCCAAAAAAATACACTTTAATATATTTAAAATAGTAAATGTATAAAATATCTTAATAGAAATTATATTTACTTAATATCCTATTGATTTTTGCCATAAAATAAAAATCATTACAAATATACCTGTGCAATCAAGTAAAAAATTACTGTAAAAAAAACCACGAAAATGCTAAGGTAAAAACCTGTTAAATAATTAATGGTGAATTCCTGTTAAATTTTTAGGGAAAAAACGTAACCTGACAGTCCCAGAATAACCATTGCATGATGAATTTGTTTTATGTTTAGTGTTTTCAGTTCTGTTTATTAGGGTTGCGCGTCACATGTAATGTTGTTAAATGAATGTTTACTGTATATTTGAGTGTAATGAGTCTGATCATGATGGTGTTTAGTGTCTGTGTGAATGACTCTGAGCTCCTTCTGTACATGTTCATAGTTAAAAGCTGATTGTGATTGGCTTTGGTTCATCATGTGACTTTCTCATCATCACCTGTATTTAGTGTTTATCAGTGTATTTCAGAGATACAGAACAGATTTCAGTGCTTTAATAGGTTGGTATATTAAGATTATATCAGTTAATGATACAGTATTTAATTTAACTTAAAACCTAAAATATTACCATATTTTTTACTGTTGAATTCGTAATTATGACCATTCTTTTTACAGTGCACTTACTTATGACTAATGAATCTCTAGTACGGTCTTTCTAGTCATTCTCGATTCACAAGCAATTTCTGAGTGGTCTTGTGAAGCCCTCAGCAACGGCTCTCAGTGTCACTCTGTATATTCTGCATGCCTGGCACATTGTGTCTACAAGACTATTTTGAACGTTCAACTTAGCTAGTTTCTTCCTTCTGCAGAACAGAAGATGCATCTGTAAAGTCAGTTTGGACTGCTGGCTGAGCTGTTCGCAGAAGTCACCGTGTCTGCCATCACCTGATGCAACTCTTTCCTCAGAAGAAGAACGGGGGAGTTTGTCGGGGGCGGCTCGCTCTCCGGGGAGGGGAGTACCCAGCCTGACCTCAAAGCTTTGTCAGTGAGGGCAGAAGATACAGAAACATATGACTTCCTGACCTCAGCGCTCAGCTACAGCTGCCTCCATACTGAAGTCTGACCTCTGGCCTCTCGCTATGAGTCTCTACCAGACAATAAAGTGTCTGGCCGCCCACTCGGCTGGTACTGATTTTGCGCAGCATGCATGTGCCGCTTTGATGCGTCATACACGTTTCTGACCACATTTTAAGCAGGCTGGCATAAATCCCTCCACCATGGCACGAGCGGACCCTGATTTATTTTTCTGACGTGTTCAAACATGAGCTCACCAGGGGTTTTTTCACAGTGCTTTTTGGGCATAAGAATGGAAAGCAGTTAATTGCAAGTGATTAGTATTTACGATATATACCACCCACGCTCTTTTTCGAAACCTAAACTATTCTGAATAAATGATAAATGTTTAAACCAACCTTCTGGGTAGTAACTACCCACTAGTACTTTGTCCTCAGTTTACCCAGCAGTATTTAGAGTGAAAACCAAACGTAATTCAGTGAATGACTAAACTGTACGCCTTTCTTTCTTCTGTGTAACATAACAGAAAAGCACATTAACAGGAATAAACACAACCCTGTGCTGGGTAAAATATGGACAAACCTAGCAACTGGGTTCATTTGACTCAGCGGCTGGGTTACTACCCGGAAGGTTGGGTTAAACATTTAGCTGAGCAGAAGAACCCAGTCGCTGGGTTTGTCCATAGTTTACCCAGCACAGTGTTGTATTTAACCCAGCATTTGTTTTTATCAGTGTTTGTTTCTTCTTCATACAATAAAAGCAAACAGTAACTAAAATGGTTTGATACACGACTTAAAAAAGTGAAAAATTCGCAATGATGGTTAAACACTTGCAAAAATGTAATAGAAATATTAATTATAGAAATGTAGACATGTAAGTAAATAAACAAGCTATTCACTGACGTCTGGTTTGTTAGGAGAGGACCATATTTAACTGAGATACATAATAAATCAAATCTCCTTTAAAGTTGTGCATATTACTATCAAAAATGCTGTTTTGATATATCTATACAGTAGGAAATTTACAAAATATCTTCATGGAACATGACATTTAATATCTTTGTCATAAAAGAAAAAACTGATCCATTCGATGCATTGTTGTCTATTTCCACAAACATACTGTACCTGTGCTCCTCAGTCACCAAACACTTCTTGAAATCAGCACAGTACATTGTCATTGTGTGCCTTATTTTATATATACATATTATATTTTTAACATTATATCAACACTCTTCTGAATCTCTCTCTGAATAAAGGATGACAGACCATGCTTTTTTTGGATGAACCATCCCTTTTTATGCAATGCTTCATCATTCCCTATTGTTTATTTTGATTTACAAAAACTGCTGTGAAACACTGGCCTGTAATTTAATTACGAAATCTTTTTGCTATCTCAACACTTTGGTTGATAGCTGTCCAGACAATCTGATAAGTTTCAATTCACAGTTATAAAAGGAACAAACACTTTATCTAAAACAAGACATGTTAAAAACACACACACATCCTACAGCAGCGTGCAAAAAGCTATAGCTCACCCTCCGGAGCCGGGAGCTTCTCCTTGAGTCGATAAAGTACACTGAACTTTTGACTTAAGCGAATGGGCAGGCAAGTGGCTATTTCTGTGGTTATATTAAATTGAACAGGAACTGAAGATTTTTTTTTGGCTGGTTTTGACACTTCACGGCCTCAGCAAAAGTGCAGACAGCTAAGTATCATGTGGTCCTGCTATGAGGTGTAAGGCTAGCCAGATGACTTCCTGTTGCTTCATTCTCACTCAGAACTCTGCTGGTTCCACTTCTCTTCGCAGAAGAGCGTCAGAGACCAGCGCGGCTTCTAATAAACGGACACACAGAGGCAAAAGTAAAATTAGGCTGTTCACGTGTCGTCTGAATCTTTCTGCTGTGTTAATAAACAAGTGTGCTCTGATTAAAGTAATTCATTCATTTTTAGTGTTCTTGACATGAGTGTGATTTGATTGAGTCTTTAGGCGAGACACTATGGGCAAAAACACTGTCAGTTTGTTTTGTTTTGTTCTGTTGATTTTGAGCTTTCTGGATTTTTATTGCAGTATTTATCAGTATTTATGTGTTGCAGTGTTTCTTTTTACCACTGAGTCTGTAGATTTCAATTACAATACTAATTTCTAATTTCTTTAAATTTTCCAAAATAAAAAAATACATACACTAAACTTGAACTTGTATTCCTATATATCTTCTGAAGGGTTATATATGTATGTTATTATCTATCTATCCTGATTCTAGTGACAAATAGAGAAATCTAAAATGTTAACAAAATGGAACAACAATTTTGAACATGGCAGTATTTATATTTTTTATCTAATATCTAAACTTTTAATTAGATATCTCATTTGTATATTTACATTTAAAATATTTAAAATTTGTAAAAAGTTTGATTTAAAGCTTGAAGTTAGTAAGATTCTTAATGTATTTAATTAGTTGGTAATAGTAATCATATATATTAGCTCTATATGCAGTATACACACACACAAGATCCAACTTGAACTACGACCCATTTCAGTGAATTCAAACTATGATTCATCTGGAGATTCATCTCGAAATGGACATTTGAGCAAAGGACAAACAATCTGTTCTGATGTTAAAGCCAAACATTCACAAGGGACTTGAGCAAAAGCGAAGCTGAATTGTGAAGCTTCTGAAGGATTTCGATTGCACAACATCTAAGGACATGAACTTTCTCCCAATTACTTTTAATAGGAATGAGTTAACGGTGAATGGCTCTCCGGAGGGTTTTGCGGAGCTTCCTAAACGGATAAGGAAGGAACATGCTCTCTGTCAAGGCCTTCGCAACGCACTCGGGCTACAGATCCCGTGAAATCAGAGGAAGGGTCTTCCCTGTTCCTCGATGTGGACAGGAAAGGGGGGAGAGGTTCAGTTTTGGTCACATCATGACTAAAAACATGCAGCGACGGCGCTACTGTGATGGAGCTTTGGGAAGCGACCCGGAGCTCGTTCCCAAAATCCTCTGGAGCTGGATGTTTAATGTCTTGCTGACATCGAACCTTCAGCATGAATTACAGTCTCTGATACGAGAACATCGCAGGGGCTTCTGGACTTCACCCTAAGTGCTCAGCTTCATATCGCACGCTTGTTTGTGGACATTGTAACATTGCATCAGTGCAACATTGTAATTAAGCACCGTAAAAGCAGGAGATAAGAATATATACTCACATTCATGACACACGAGCAGAACGGATTTCTGTGTGAAGCGCTGACAAAACCACAAACCAAAATTCACTTCAGCACACACGCTTCACACAGAAATTCATTCGATGAATGCAGTTTTGCACACCATCTATGAAAATATCTCCATCGGATTAAACAGTTTAAGATGAGGAACATGAAAAAATGAATTTATCAAAGACTTCAGTGTGTTATTGTGACTTACGTTTGACAATGTTCTGCACAGACTGTAAAAAAAAGGCTTTTTCTAGACCTATCAAAGGCTTTTTATACAGTCGATGACGGCCTGCTGCTAAATAGACTTTCTGTTTTCTACAGCGTGTGCTTTTAAAAGGTTGTACTTCATCTACTTCGTCACTTTCCAAAGGTGTCCCTCAAGGGTCTGTTCTGGGACCTATTTTCTTTTTATGTATATATATATATATATAATTTATGTGAGACATTACATCTTTCCAGGAGACAAAACTGAATATGTTGCAAGTTATAAGTTAGTTAGCTTTTCAGCTTCTTATTGATAAATTGCACAAATTGATCTATATCTTTTTTTAAAGCAAGGAAATCTGCTACATTCTTACCACTCTTGGATTATGGTGATACACTGTATTGTTGATTCTGTTTTTCATAGTCCAGTACTGGTTGCAGTTATCAAACACATCATTAATGAGAAGGCTGAGTTACCATAAGTTATAATTGGTATAGTTTTATTTATAAATCTACTTGTGGTCTTACTTCATCTTATTTGTCTCTGAGCTCTTCTAAATCAAAGTTATGCTACAAACTACGTTCAAGTGATCAGTTTTATTTCAAAGTCCCTCGAGTTTTGAGGAAAGAAAGAGGGTTTTGGATATAAAGCTATACTTTGGCTTTGAATAATCTACAAATCATTGTTGTTGTGATTTTTAAACCGTGTTATGATGTAAACTTTTATATGTTGTTATATACAGTATGTTACTGCTTTCTTGGCCAGGTCACTCTTGCAAAAGAGATTTTTAATCTCAGTGAGTTTTTAACCTGGTTAAAAAACAAAAAAACATTCGACTGCTTTTAAGTAACTTTGCAAGTACCCAGCCTAACACTAATAGTGTGAGTTAGTTTGCACGTAGAGCTAAAGTTTCTTATTAAAGTCAGTAGAATGTCTGAAGTGAACCGCCGAAATGATTGTAACCAAAAAGCATTTAACTTCAGTGTTCCCCTCATTTCAGCTGACACTTCACAAAGCAACACACACACACACACACACACCGTATACAGCCCAGGGATGTATATGCCTCCTTCGCTCATGCAGTGGTGCCATAACTGGTTCTTGGAGCTGAAGTTCCAGCCCACTGAAACGCAAAGCGAAGGATAAGGTGCGGCTAATGAAGTCAATGCTTCTGTATAATCCTGCAATCTGTGTGCGAACACGTGCAAGATAACGCACTAAAACATATCTGGGCCATTTCAAAAGAGATGCAATCCATCATCTTTACGCTCAAACCAAACAGCCACTCCTGTAAACGCACACACACACACACACACACACACAATGTACAGAGCTTACACTGGAAACATGCTCAGGTCTCAGTGCTTTAAGGTGCACCAAAACTATGAGCAAAGTGCAAGAACCTGTCAGCGGCACAGAAAGACGAGGAGCAGTTTGAGCATTAAAAAATCAGCGTAAAGAGGGTTTCTGCTGCGATTTCCACACCTTTCGTTTATGACAACAGGGTAAAGTCCACCCCAGCGCAATTCGGTTATATAACAGGTCAGACCGTCTCATCTCACACGGCTGTTTGTTTCACCCTATACTGTACATTCATGCTAAAGACTGAAACCACGTTAAAAATACAGGATAAATATATATGTATATATAACAGTAATTCAACCGAAGAAAAAAATAAAACATGAAAATAAAATCAAAATCTCTCAAGGAAACCGTTTAATATCTAGACGACTTCTCCAATTTTCTGGCTTGTTGTCTGTAAACCATGCTGGAGAACATGTTCATCAGAATACATGCTGAATTCATGTTCATATTTCAAAGCACATACATAATTCTGCCGATACGGTTTGTAATGGAAAATTCACTCCACTGTACATGTAAACACACACACACACACACACACACGCTGTACGTGAATGTGCACATTGCAATAAAACACACAACAATTACAGGCAGACCTCTCCAAGAGAAAAATTTTCAATTTCGATTTTCAGTTTCAGCTTTTTTTTGGTCTTTTTTTGTGTGTTTTCCTCTCACCCTCCCACTTTTTACTACTTGCTACGCTAAATTCTGAGCCGAATGACAAAGCTGACCTCAGGTTTACTGGTAAAGCAGAATTAGATATTTACTGACCTCTCTTTATTATTAATTTCGCAATTTGTGTAACGCATCACAAATGTCATAAGGTTCTTTGATTTCCCTAAAATAAAAGCAGGCCAGACAAAGTGCGTTAGTCGCTATTTGTGACTGTCACAAGAATCTGACTTTAGTTCTTGAATTAAAGAATGCTTACGTTGGCAAAGTTTTTTTTTTAATGGATATGCTACCGTACTTCATGCATTAGAATGTGATGAAACTTCTGCTAATAGCTGTCAGCCGTTTATGCTGTAGGGTGATAACACACAGTCTACTGTATAATGTTTTAGTTCAAATTCATATTGTGCAACACCAACAAACAAATCAATAAACAAACCAACAACAACCACCAAAAATCCAGTTTTATATAACCAAATGTCAGATTATTATTGTGTTTCTGTCCTAAGAATAGTAAAGACATCAGATTAGTTCATCTATTTAAATGTTATCTCCGCAACAATCCTTTAAATCCATTTAGACATCTAACGAGTGGCAAACTTTTTTAGAGTATTTTAGTAAATTTGACACAGAATGTTTAGTTAAACAAAAAAGCTTAAGTTAAAAGTTAAGTTGTAAAAATCTGAATCTCAGGCTAAATACAGTTTGTGCTGTGTTTACTGATCTCTGTAGAGGTCTGTTTATAATAAAGTTATAAATAAAGAAAATGTTGGCCTAGAAAGTATTTAGATAAATTTGTACATTTAAGAGAAACACATCATAACACAAGTCTATAGCAAAACATCACGTCAAGTAAAATCTGTTCTTTAATTCTGAAGGAGAAAAAGCTCATTTAATTTTTCTGTGAATTAACTGGATTTTTTGCGGTGTTTTAGTGGCTGTTTGAAGTACTTTCACAAAGGTGTCCTACCAGAGGAACCACAAATGTAGAGGAACTCATGAAAAAAGAAGAAAAAAAGACCTCTATCATTTTATTAATTTAAATATAATATGATAAATATGTTGAATGACATTGAAACAGTGTAGCCAAAACTTCCAGATATTCTGAGGCCTCTGTAATAATCAGTATTTACTGTAAATTCTTCGCTTTCCACTAAATAAACCCAGACAGATGATTTTTGGTGTAATCTAAAATATAAGATGTAGATTTCACAGATTTCTACACACCAACGGTAGGCTATCTCTACTCATGAAGCACAGCTGTGCAAAACTTTCTTAAATGATGTTGCTTACTATTGAGATCTACTAAAACCTATCACACTTATCTATTAAACACAAACTCAGCCGTTTGTTCGCAGAATTATTCTAAAAAATTTCATTTTAAGCAGGTATAGTAATATACTGTAGTGTCGTAAACTGCTTATTCACACTTACCCGAAGTGAATGGTGGCTTTTTGATATTGAAACGGCTGTGCAGCATATATGTAAGTTAGCAGACACAGTAAACGAACTGTTCTCTTCTTCAGTATTCACCTGCTGCTCGCTAGAGGTGGTCTTGAAGTGCACTGACCTGTAGGGGTCTCTTGAAGGTGTTGTGTGACGCTAAGGATAGTTCCTCCTGGTGTGTGCGCTGTTGAGTGTGAGAGTTGCAGGAGTTGTCCTGCTGTAGCTCCACAGGTTCAGTTCGCTGTGAGTTATAGATACAGGAGCCAGGGCTTGAGCTCTGTAAGGCGCAGAGATGCGCGAGGCAGCCAACAGCTAGTGTCTCAAATACTAGCGAGCTGCCTACCTAGGCAGCGTTCATTTTGGGAGATTATATGCGGGCGCTCTCTCTCTTACGCACACACACACACACACACACACAACTCTAAACAATTAAAAAGACAACATAAATAGGCTGCATACAGATTCGATGCGTAAATATTCTATTTTATAGCCAATGTATTTCCACACGGTAGTAAAAATCTTTTCTAAATGGGACTAAGGATTAAAAATATTATGGAATATTGTGTAAAGATGCAGCATAGATGCTATGTTGGCCAAAGTGATTCTTTAACATGTAAAATCAAAGCCAAACGTTTTAATCAAAACGCTTTAAACTATTTTAAAATGCTCCATAGTGCACGATTTTTTTACTATACATTTAAATACATTATAAAATAATAATAATTAAAAATATATTTGAAAATGCCTAAAATTCCATTAGAGTCTAGTTAGACAGCTCGACGTGGTTTGAGACACTTCCACTCTGTTTCTCCTCCCATCAGGAACACCTTTGGAACACATGGAGCAATGCGGAAGAGCCAAAGAAATCTGTGCCAAAATAACTGCATTAGGTACGCCAAGTTTACGTAAGCATGCACTACCGATTTCACTACCTGTTGTCAGCACCCGGTGAGATCACGATAAATGCTTTAAGCGCTAAAACTGGTAATTTAGGCATTTGGCCAAATATCATTTAGCATTTTATTGTTACTGTGAAATTCGTGCGGCTAGAAGTGAGATATTAAATAATACCGCATCAACGTTTCGTTTTGTGCTATTGTGGAAGAGCACGAAGAAGCACACTGCTTTCAGCTTGAACCCAAATCATATTTGTTTGCAACTGCCATTACAACAACATCAGTGTCTTAATAGAACCTGCTTCAGCTGCCTTCTGAAATCCACTGCAATAGATATAACAATAAATTGAAGTTAAAGAATATTGTTTCACATGATCAGTTTAGATAATGTGTGATAAAGATGTTGAAAGAGGTTTGACGTAATGAGACTCCAACATCATCAATCATATGACTGGACAAAACCATGAGGGAAAAAAACAGGAGGTTAGGCTGTTCTCACAGAGCTAAGTCACAGGTACTGTACTGATATTAACCTTTTCATATACTCCATTTAAAATACCTTGAAAGTAATAGTTTTGAAGACCTTTGTTTTCATGGGAGTGTAGATTTACAACACCATCAGACCTGTGTAGCTCTTGATTTTTGTGTCAAATGAGTGCTAATGAGTTTCAGCTAAGGTAGTTCAGGGTGCACACCCCTCACTCATATTTGGTTTGGTTTTCTTTATGGGATATGCTGAACCGACCATTAACCATTTAACCACGAACAGTTAGCAAAAGCATCAGTCCTCTACTGCCATCTTCTGGTAGTGTATATTCTCTAAGCTTCATGAACAGAACTGCTCTCTCAGACGAGATTAAAGATTTATTCATCTTAAAGCGCATGAAAAATACATCATGATTTTTTTAAACAGAGCATAATAACCTTTAATAATAAACCAAATCACCAGGGCATTGTTGTTTGCGCTTACTGACCGCGTCCTTTGGTTCTAAAAATCTGAAGAAACAAACTGCAAAAAAGGTTACAGATGCATGCACAACAGCACGTGTGGCCACTGGATGCTTCAGCTGAATGTACATATAATGGGCAGACTGCAAACAGAGCACAGAGCACGCCGGTACAGTACGTCAGTGGAATGATGCGCCACATGTTTATTGACACTTGTACAGAGAAAACAATTATCACCGGGTCATGCAAAGCAATAATACTGTGCACAAAGAAAACACAACATGAACAGTGTGACGCCGGAATAAACATATATTCAAATTAAACTCCTGAGATGTTAAACGTACAGTACAATACAATATGCAGAGATACTATAAACATGGCACTCATGAATATCTTGACAGGTTGATAAGTGCTGGATGCAAGCTATGTCGCTAAAACACCAGGCGTTCCACTGAAATCCCACCACTGCACTGAAACCGACCAGTCCAAGCATTGATTACTGTAGGAAACTTGAAGAGGAAAGTGCTTTTAGAAAGATTCAGAGGTATTGTTGAACTAATGTCTCACTGGCTAACGCTAACAACACATCAACTAGTTAAACACACACACACACACACACACACTACAGGGATAAACAAGGGAAACTAGTCACAAATATTTGTCTCTGGGTAAAGAAAACACACTACTACGATACAGCCACAACATCGAGGGGCTATAGACGAATTCAGCATACTCTAGCCTCCTGTAACTGATCGCTTAAGAGCCATCCCCTCCTCATTTAAATCCCAGTGTTTCGGGGCAGAGCGACTCAATAAATGTAAACACCAACATCTCGCGAGAACAATCACTGTACATCACTCTAACCTTCTCAATGAACACTCGGATAATTACAGCAGAGTTGGGAGGAGGGGTTAAATGTACACAGCTACATGGAATTAACCTCCGACCAGGATGCATATCTGTCACCCGAGTGCCTGGCCACCTTTCGGCTGCGGGGTTTTGTCATTAGTCAGAGAACAGGCTTGCAAAAGACTTTCGCAAGTTTCGAATGGTCTCCGCCTTAGCTTCGTCCTCGTTGCTGGAGCGGAAAGTATCGCCAAAGGCGTTGAAGGCGTTGGTCAAGGACTGGGATTTGCTGCAAAACAGTGGGAAAAGCAGAAGGCAAATTTAGATGGTCTTTAAAGTTACAGTATGTGATTGCTGGTAGATGTACTGTAACTTCGGTGAACACGAGAGTAAGGTGTTGAAGGCAGAAGAGCCTAATGCCACTCATGGAGATGTAACTTCCTGCGGAGTTTGCACCTCTGAACCAGGCCAATCACAGGATTCGTTTTCATTGGAAAAGGTTTGGTATAGCAGAGCCGAACCCTGCAGGAAGTACTGCATTTCGGTTCACATACTGTCCGTCCTACTAGGTTACATTACGATTAGTGTAGTGGTTCTTAAGTGGTTAGTTTACCCAAAATTCGGTCATTAATTACTCACCCTTGTGTCAATCCAAACCTGTAAGACCTTTGTTCATCTTCATGAAAAAGATATTTGTGATGATATCAGAGAGCTATCTATCCTTCCATAGATAGCAACACAACTGAAACGTAGTAAAATCACCAGTAATATAGTCCATGTGACATCAGTGGATCAACTTCAGTTTTGCGATGCTGGGAGAATAGTATTTTGCGCAAAGAAAGACTTACGTCTTCCGCTATTTTAGGGAATATTACAGTATGCGGTGCGTTGAGATACTCTCTAAAATGGAGGAAATGGTGTTATTTTTGTTTTTATTTGCACAAAAAAGTATTCTCCTAACATCGCAGAGAGCTGCTCTCTAATATTATCAAAAATATTGTATACCGAAGATGAACGGAGGTCTTGTAGGTTTAGAACAACATGAGGGTGAGTAATTAATGACAGAATTTTAATTTCTTTAACACTTTAATTTTATTTCTCAGAGCCTCCCACTCTGTCTGAACTGTGTCCCTATGCTCTGCACACGGGTAATCAGATGATGTTTCCATCACTTGTGCTACACCACTGCCTGCAGCATCTTCACTCACAGACAAAAGTGGCTACAGAAGCATGTATGAGATTTAGCAAACTTTTCTAGGAGAAGCACCCTAATGTAGGTTGGTGTCCTGTGCTGCTTATAGAGGGCCAGTGTCCTGCAGACTGTAATGTAGCTGCAGTCAGTTTGGACGTCTGGGGACCTTGATTGATTGGTTCAGGGGTTTTTCATTAGAGTTGGGGTTAAACTCTGCAGGACAGTGGTCCTCCAGGAATTACGATTTCCTGCTGAAATGGACATGCCTTGCACCAAATGATAGTTAAGTGAAAAGATGCTTACTTCAACAGAGGATGGGTGGACTTCTGCTGGGTTGCAGGCTGTTCCTCCACAGGAGGCTGGGATTGGGTGGGGTTTGCCGGGGTAGGTTGGGCCGGGGCTGGGGCCGGGGTGAGGGCAGTGGAAGGAGTTGCTCTAACAGGGGCTTCAGGTGGAGCAGTAGTCTGAGCTCGGGCTTCAGGTTTGACTTGCTCTCTGAGCACTGGTTTAGGCTGGAGCTGAGGTTTAGCTGGTGAAGGGGGTTTAACAGGAGCTTTGGCTGGGGATTGCTCTTGGCCAGGGACTGGATCTGGCTGAGTTTGTCCAGGATTCTGAATTGTGTCGCCCAGTTGAACTTTCGGTTGGGCCTTGGTGGGAGGTGGGGTCTGGGGTTTGGGTTGGATCTGAGGCTTGGAGTTCCTCCGAACTGGAGGCACAGGCTTTGGGGGAAGTGGCTTGGGAGGTTGGGGTTTTGGGGGCAGTTCTGTTGGCTTCCCTGGAGTGGGTTCAGGTGCTGCTTGAACCTGAGCTTTGGGCTGCTGCGTGGTGGGTGGTAGAGTTGGGGTAGGGCCTGCTTTGGGCACAGGCTCCTGGGCAGGGACTGGCTCAGGTGTAGGTTCTTGACTCTTAGGTTGTGGGTCTTGGGGTTTCACTGCCCCCCCTAGATTTAGTACAAAAGAGAGTCATCATATTATAACATTTTTACACGTTGAAGCTTGCAAGAATGTTTTAAATCCAGCACCGGAAACTTTGCATGATTTATGATTTAAACCAAAATTAAGGCGCCCCTCAAGACTGGCCAAAGTAACCACACAAAGAGTAATGCCCAAGGTAAGGATAGTCATGTCTACAAACAAAAGAAAAACATTTTTACTCCAAACAAGCAGACAGGACCGTTAGCTTGCAGCGGTGTCATAGGTGTGGATGTGAGGAGTAATAACTGTGGGCTCCAACAGCAGATCATGCAGACAAAAGAACCAAGACCATGCGCCTTCTTTAAAACAAAGATTGCATTTCTTTTAGTTTATGTTTTGTCTTGCCTTGTTTCAGATATACTCTGTTGTATGTTTTATGCAAAATCAGAAGTGTTCTTTATATACTTTAGTAGATAACACACATAAGGGAAAAATTGGGAGGCATGCAGGAGCAGGTAAAAAGAGGGAGATTCTTTGTTCTCTTGAGTATGAGAGAGAATCACGTAATGACCTAGTGAGTCTTGTAGGGGTGTGCCAAAAAATCGATTCACAGAAAAATCGAGATTCTCATTTGCAACGATTCAGAATCGATTTGAAATGT
>JAUCMT010000013.1:722464-734492 GCA_032357475.1 Enteromius thamalakanensis | reverse complement strand
CTAAAACCTGGGAGGAGCTTCTCCTTGTAGCAGCCGGAAAAGCGAGACACGTACACGTCTGAAAAGACGCCTTACACCATGTTTCAGATTAATTAATTATTACTTTTGAACAAAATCTACGTTCTTCCACACCACCAACCCTTGAGCTATGGATTTAGTGTTTTAATCTCTTCAGAACTGGGTATTGTTTCAAGATGCTGGAGTTGGAATGGTGATATCAACAGTCCAATGTTCTTTTGACAGATTGCATGTTAAATGCTCTGTTCTGAGCTTTAAGACGTCCACAAATACATAGTTATATTCAAATCAGGTGTTCTTTAAAAACAGACTTTAAAGAATGCAAATCTTTGGTGAACATTTTTAATGGCCAATGATGCAATGATTGATGAATGTCTCTTATGCAGCGCTTTGTAACACTGCCTTATAAACATAACCGGACTCCATTTCCCATAACACCCAATGCCTAGAGCTAATTGCATACACACTTGTTTCCTATTTAAGCTGCACACAAACACCCACTCAAGACCAAGAGAGCGCGAAACAGAGACAGACAAAGAAACAGTCTATACAGTAGTTTAGTCTTGTGCTGAGAGTGATTCTGAGAGGATGTCTGCTGCTGTGACTCTTGTGCTGCTCTGCTTGTCTATGGCACTGAATAACTGGGTGACCGAGGGCTGCAAATGTATTCAAAGACACCCTCAACAGCAGTTCTGTACATCTGACGTAGGTACGTCAAACACATGCCTAGCTAATAACAAACAAACTGATAGGTGCTGTATTCAAACCTGTAGGTTACATGCAGATTTCAGTACTTCGACCGAGCTGCTATAAAAAATAACCCACAAACTTATTCCTAGTGAGTAGGTTTTCTTTATTACAGAGCAAGACATAATTTTAGGGATTCATGATAATCATCACAAAGCAGCGTTAAAGCTGGATGTTTGTGTGTTCTGTAATCAGTGGTAAATGCCATCAGGTGTGTATGTACTACACACAGCATGATGACTGCTCAGATCTACGCTGACAATGAACATGGTTTTTGAGCAGCTCGTCAGCATCGTTATTTAAATAAATCTTTATTTATTTTATGTGAATTCATTCATATATATTTTCTTGTGCAGTGGCAAGGTGTAGTGTAGTTCTCCCAAAAATGAAAAATATGCCATTATTTAATCCTCACATATCATATTGGTTTCTATGTTGTCTGTGTTTTAATTTTTATTTTGTGTTGAACTAAGATGCAAAATATGAATGTTTTTCTGTAGTGTAATGGAACATTTTAATATGAAGATGACTTTTTCTTTTCTTGTCATGTCTTACTCACAGTGCTTCGAGCTAAGGTCATTGGAAAGGTGCCCAGCACTCGCCCTCAATTAGTTGCATACAAAATCCAAACTATAGAGGTGAGACAACATACTTGACACATTTTCCAATACAATCTTTTTTTTTACCTGTGTGTTAACCTGTGCTATGGTGTTCTTGTTGTTTTTTAATCCAGACATTTAAGCAGTTAGACAAAAAAAGAATTCAGTTCATATACACAACTCAAACCTCATGTGGCATCAATCTGGAAAGCGGCGAGTATCTGCTGTCAGGTAAAATCACTTGCTATCTCTAGGCAGAGTTTGAGAGAAAACTGAACACACAGATTCCTTACGCTGCTTGTGTACATCAATACACTACACCAGGGTTTAGCTCCAACCCTAATCAAATACCTAAAGAAGCTAATCGATGTCTTCAAGATCACTAGAATGTTACAGGCAGGTGTGTTTGATTAGGGTTGGAGCTAAACTCCACAGGAAACCGGCCTCCAGGACCGAAATTGCCTACCCCTGCTCTACACGCATCATGTCCAGATTTTTAGTCAAGTCATTGCTAGCAAATGCATTTTCATTCAAATGTGCATTACTTTCAGAAAGAGCAGCTATACATGTCAATGTTTCTCTACATTTAGAGTAGTGTGTTATTTACCAAAAAAAAAAAATATATATATATATATAAGACACGAGGGTTCAGGGAGGGCATCTATGGGTATGAATAAGTTGTGTATACAGTATAGTACAGTACAGAGTATTATATGTAAAATTAATAGATATACATAATATTATCTTTGTTTGTTTTTTTTACCCAAGGACATGTGGAGGACTGTGTGGTTGTTGTTAATGGATGTGACCGTGTGGAGCGCTGGGACAGTCTCTCCTCCACTCAGAAGAGGTATCTCAGCATGTATCAGAGAGGCTGTGTCTGTGAGGTAATATGAACTATATTCTTACAATTCACCGTAGTCTGAATTACATAGAGTTCAGAACTGTTGAAACCCATTGTCAATGCATAGCCTGCATTGTTTTGAATCCTGGGCTCAGGTCATGTTCAGACCAAACAATGCTTATCAAAGCTTTTTAAAGCTGTGCATGTTAAATCAGGGGGGCTCAACTCTGTTCCTGGAGATCTACCTTCCTGCAGAGCTCCAACCCGGTTCATAATAATTACAGAAAGATGAGCTGAAATCTCCAGGAACAGGGTTGAGCACCCCGTGTTAGATACATGGATGAATGTGAAAAGGACATCCCAGATTCCATTCTCGAACAGTCTCACACTTCTTAATATTTCTAGGTAGAGTATGTTTCATTGGGATAATAGTCACCAGTC
Organism: Enteromius thamalakanensis; assembly: GCA_032357475.1. Taxonomy (NCBI): domain Eukaryota; kingdom Metazoa; phylum Chordata; class Actinopteri; order Cypriniformes; family Cyprinidae; genus Enteromius; species Enteromius thamalakanensis. The sequence continues at coordinate 731,843 of JAUCMT010000013.1, read as the reverse complement.
ATTATTGATATGCTCTTGTTTTTAAAGTATTAAGACCGCTGTGGCTGAGATGTTCAGTAATCTCTAAAAATCTGTTCTCCTCAGATCTCACCCTGTACTGGAGCGTCCTGTCTGATCAAGATGCTTCAGAAAAAGTGTCTGATAAGAGTCCAAAATGTAGCTGCTATTAATGATGATGAAGCTCTTCAGTCTATATGCCTGCCGTGCAACAATGGCTTCTGCAGATGGCATAAAGTCTAGCTACAACATCTAAAGATGATGCTCTGAAGAACAAGTGCTTCAGCCGTTCATCCGTTCAAAGTTTTGATTGTCAAAATGCAGAAATGAACTTAAAAACTTTGCTGAAACTTTGTAATAAATGCATACAAAACACCATTTCAAACTATCTTCTCTGTAAAAAGAATATTCAGTAAAAATCTATGTATGTGTATTTAATGGGAATAAGCATGTGTCTTAATTTAAAAGCATTTCATCTGGGATTTTTCATATTTCTATTAAAATGAGCTTTGTTTTTATATATATATATATATATATATATAACCATTAATAACTGAAATTACAAACTAAAATGTTGGTTCATTTCCACAGAACCACAGACACATTGAAAAAAATAAATAAACGTAAGATGATTCAATCTGCGTCATTTCTATCTGCCATTTATTTACTTAGCTTTTCTTCAAAGAAGACTTTATTTATCTGGAGCATTTACAAACTGATATTAATCTTTCATAGAGCTGTCAAAATTGAGAGAACAAAACCAATGCTGCAGAATGCTGTCTGCCATCTCAGGTGAACTGGTTTTCAAAAGCCTCCATTTTCACCGTCCACACTGCAACGCAAAAATGGCGTTATCAGAAATCTCTACTTTGGCCGGAGTTTTTAAAAATAATAATTTTCTGTAATTAAAAACTTGGTTTTTGTATAAACGAGAGGCCAAACCACGGGGAAATATCTGCGTTTTCCCTTTGTGTAAACAGGGCCTAACTTAAGACTTTTTCACTGTGACACACAGGAAGATATTGTTTGTTCCTACAGTAAGTGGTGTTTGGTTCCCTACATTCTTCAAATAATTCTTGTGTGTTCAGTCTTGGAAAACGAAATGCAAAATATGAGCAGCGTTTTTGCTTCAGATAAATGTAATGAAATACTAAGCAAGGGTTTTCTGGACTATTTTCAATCGCGTTCATATGAAGATGCATAAATTGTGGCATAATTCAAAAGCAATTGCAAATCCTGCATGTTTATTTACAATTGACAGCTCAGTGGAAGAGGGGGGGGGACTAGAGCCCTGCGTTTATATCATTCTGCCATTAGACTCAAAACTGAACTACTTTAACAGCTGAAACAGCAGTATGAGACGTTTTGGTAGAAGGGGAAGAGACGGGCTCGGGTCGGGCTCGGGCTGGTAATTCTGATAAGCTGTCAGACTCGGGCTGGGCTCGGGCCTGAGCGTCTCGGGCCTAAATTTGAGGCCCTTGCAGGGCTCTAGCGGTGACATCACTCTAATGCGCCTCTTCAGCGGTCTATGCTGTGCTCTGTTCACTTGTATAGCTGGGGTAACATCTTTCCATAAAGGACTCCATAATATGTGTATCTGTTAATGTTAAATGAGCCATCCTATCAACCCCTCACTGTTATATTCATCTATATTTATTCACCTACGGTCATATAACAACAGGGAGCATCCACTATGCGCAGCGGTCCCGTGAAGATAGTGTTATATGAAGGGGGGAGGTGAGAGCGGATGGGGGGTGGCAGACCGGCCTTTTCAAATCGACAGTAAAACAGATTCAGATCGTCAGCTGTTGATTCTCCATTGACTGTGGTATCAATACTGTGGGCCTTTGCCCCCATGCTGGTGAGAATGTATGTTGTTCTTTAACCCCACATGATAAAGAGGCTGCAATGTAAACTTTGCGAATGGGAAGTGAGGTGAGAACACTTGTGTTCCTTATATGAGAGGAAAGATATGATTCCCATATGATATAAACAAGACGTCCCTCTCATGATACAGGTGAATATAACAGCGACGCTTCGCTAGGACGGCTCTTTTAATATTAGCAGATGACAGACAGACACATATAAAGGTGTCCAGTGGCGGAGCCAGAGGCGCTGACATCCGATTGGCCACCCCAGGTGCCACCCCAAAATTTTCATTTGCTGCTGGCAGTTCCTGGTGCTGACTGACATCTCATTCGTCTAAGTTTTTTAATTTTGCCGGCAACGCTGCTTAAGCTATTTTCGAATCAAAGACAAGGCTAAGACAAGAGCGAGGTTTCAAAGTAAGACAAATAATAAAACTGCTGTTCCAAAAGGACCCAGTGGTAGGCAGACCTACATCTTAAACTACACATTTTAGTTCGCTGCTGTCAGTTCGCTGATTTGTTCCCTTTACTGTGCAATTTTCTTAATTGTACATTTCCATAGAGATACAACGCATTTAAAATTATACAATTTTTATATTATTTATTTTGCATTTCAGACATCTCAAGATCTATAGAAGAAGGTCCTGTACAGCCATGTTTGACAACATTTCCCAGAACTCAGCACGGCACTAGAAAGAGGGCTTTCAACAGCTCCTGGTATAAGGACAATTCATGGCTTGAATATTCTGTAAGTCAAGATTCAACTTATTGTGGCATTTTTCTTGCCCAGTACACCAGAATCTGCCTTCACATCCCAGTCAGGATTTTCTGGAAACTGTTTAAAGATTCCGGGTTTAAGCTCCATTTAAAGGCAGAGCATCATATCAATGCTATGTATGCTTGGAATCAGCATAAAAGGGCTATTAACAGCAACTTATCAATGTTGGATCTCATTAATGAGGAACGGAGAAAAAAAAGTGGAATAATGTACTGTTTGTACATTATAACAATTGCTGATGAGCTGCTCTTGACTGCCACTCAAAATATAGCGCAGAGAGGTCATCGAGAGTCTGATGACTCTTACAACAAGGGTGATTTCTTGACAATCTTAGAAGAAATAGCAACGCATGAACCTGGAAATGCTAAGTACACAAGCCACCAAATCCAGAATGAAATTCTCGAGGGCTTATCTGAGATGGTGCAAAGTGAAATAATAAGAGAAGTTAAAAAAAGTGAAGTTTTTAGTGTAATTGTAGATGAAACCAAAGATTTAAAGAAAAAAGAGCAGATCTCTTTAGTTTTGAGGTACTATTACAATGGGGCTATCCATGGAAGTTTTTTACACTTTCAGTCAGCTGAAAGCTTAGATGCTGCCGGCATCACAAAAATGATAGTAGATTGCCTTGAGAAACATGGCCTAGACTACAGAAATAATATTGTGGGGCAAGGCTATGACGGTGCATCTGTCATGAGTGGTAAGCATTCTGGTGTCTCTACACGGATTAAAAACAGTGCAAGATTTGCATTTTATGTGCACATTGTTTGAATTTGGTTCTTGCCGATGCTGTAAAATCAGTGCCTGAAGCAGTTAACTTTTTTGGTCTTGTTCAGAAGCTTTATAACTTTGTATTTGTAACTTTGAATTTGTTGTGTTTCTGGAACCTTGTAGAGAGGTGTTTCATGTGTTATTTCGACTTTGTAAGATTTCTCTTGTTACAGCAGTGAGCAATGCAAGTTAAAACTTATTAAAACCCACCTTAGGACAACAATGTCTGATGACGGGTTAAGTCACATAGGGATTTTCAGTGTTGAGTCAAGGAGGGCACGCTCCCTCAGCGTGGATGAATTTGTGAAACGTTTTGCCAGTTCTCATCAGAACCACAGAATTATGTTGTTTTTGTTGTTATGTTGCATCTACGATAGCTCTGCATCCGCTGCAGACGGGACGGACGCTGCAGTGCGACACCCACCCGGAGCAGCCTCGCCATCGGACTCACCATCTGATGGCGCAGAAGACATCTCTACCGCTCCGAAGGACACACTCGGCCCTGTCACGGGGGGAGCAGTCTCGTCCGGGAGGACTACGCGGTGCCGCAAAAGTTACACAGAGAATTCTGAAGAAATTAGAATTGAGCCCAGAAATGCTGTCAAGAGAGCAGGAATCGTGGGAACTCTGCATGTGCACTCTGCTCGTGCCCTCTTATAATCACGCAGTGATAAGGTGCACCTGAGTGCTATCAGTCCACGCCAATGTTCATTAGCCTCAAAGGCAATTGGTCTCTCTGGCGAGTTCTCATCTGTAACATGGAAGTGATTTGACTGAAAGAGTAACTGAAATACACAGAAAATAACAAATTCATTTTTGTATTTCAGAGCTCCTCAACTCCAGTCCTGAAGTGCCTTCTACTGTCAGTGTCTTGATGAGTTTAGACGCTTTTTAATTATATATTTGTAAAGACCAAAGTGTTTAACCTTTCAACTGTAAGTCCCACTTTTGAGCATAGACATATAATGACTTTTTGGGCAAAAATTGTTATAAACCTTGAATACTTCTGAGCACAGACTCAGATTTGTACATTTTAAAGGTTAAACATCCCAGATCATTGTAGACAAAAACTGTTATAAAAGTTAATTTTGAAAGTTTTACTTAAAATGGCAAATTTACAAAACAGGTTTACCACAAAATCTTCAAGAAAATCAAAGCCAAACATCTGAACAAATTTTAAGATTTGAAATAAAAAAAATTGGATGCAGAAACAAACCTTTACACTAGATTATATATGACAGATTTCCATTTATTGTTTGAGTGTTGTGAAACCATATTTTTCGGTATTTTCCGTAAGTAGACAACATTTTCAGAAATAGTTTGGGAAGTAACTTAATAGTTAATATTTCATTTGAATTCTGAATCTCTAGAACACATAAAACCATATGCACATAGAATAAAAGTGTATTTGGCACCATATCACAAATTTAGATTATATCGCTATTTATATGGTTTTTTATTTATTTTTATTGTTCTGTAATTTTTTAATTAAATATGAAAACTTGAGTCTAAAACGTTTCAAATGATAAATATATTTTGTGAAAATTACTTTAAGTTTAGACAAAACCTATTTTTTGTCTAGGGCCTATTTTTATGCTTTGACTTGCCATCTCCTCATTGAATGTGCCTTTAGAGAGAGATCTTCACAGATTACAAATGAATAGAGATTTTGCTTTCAATTAGAAATATTTCGTTGTAAAGTACAGTATATTCTCTGTATTACACATGGCTTAGGGAATAACTTTCTGAATAATTTAGACATGCTTTAATGTCTTTAGGCCACATGTTTGTTTGTTTTTTTATGGATTAATTGCATACATTATTTTTTTTAAGTATTTAATTCTGCTATATGCATCATTGGGTAAGCCTAATAAAAAATTAGTTCACTTTTAAAAATGGTACAACAATCACAACTAATGAAAAAATACTATCGTAAATCCCAAAATTTCCACATATTATACCACGCTTACCGCTCAACCAGTGAAAAGACTTGCATTTAACGTGACTGGTTCTTTTTCTTATTGGCGTCGGCGACTCGCACGCGTACAACGCCACCTATAGGCTGAATTATATTTAATAAACAAACACTCTAACTGGGAGGAAAACAAAAAAAGTAAAAAGAAAACGATATAACTGTTATATTTTTAATAACACCATTGCTTTAAATATAGTATAGTAAAACACAAACCCAATACCCCCCATTTTCCCGATCATATTCCAAATATCTGACAGATGTACTGTTCTTCCAATACTATCACAGTACTGCCTCCAGAAAATAGGCTTTTGTATTTTTATTACTTTCCTTACTGCTGCCTAGGCCTTTTTATACTGGATCATAGCATCAATGTTGTTTCTTAAGTTTCTTAAATGCTTTATTCCTTTCTTTAATAGCTACTTTACAATCATCATTCCACCAGGGAATGTTCTTTACATGTCTTATTCCTGTTGTTTTTGGTATAATTTGTTCAGCCGTCTGAATTATTTCATTAACTAGCTTACTGTTTAATATATTTACATCCGTCTGGTTTCCTTCTTGCAGAGTCATACATCTACAGTATTTTCACATATTACTCGAAAAACTTCCAAATCTACCTTCTCCAACTTCCATCTTAGACTTCTCTTTTCTTTTTCTTGAGATATCTTTGTACCAACCATGGTCACTACCGGATAATGGTCACTCCCTAAAGTAGTATATTTGTTTACATCCCACGTAGTGATCCCTGCTAATACAGAGGACACAAACGTTAAATCAAGTGCAGCTTCTGTATTTCGTACACTATTGTATCATGTTCCCTCTCCATTATTAATACACACCAAGTTTTTATCGTCAATGTATTCCTCAATTAGTTGACCATTCACATCAGTATTCTTCCTTCCCCATAATTCAAATCACCACACCATACTACTTTGTCATGTAACGGACCAACAACAGCTTCTAAAATAATTTGACTTAATTTTTCACATGGATTATAATAATTAATAATATCTATACTTCCTTTTTCTATCCATACCTTAATTATAATTGATTCATATTCTTCATTTATCTGTTCTACCTTATATTTCATCCCATTTTGTATAAATGTAGCTATTCCTCCTCCTCTGCCAGATTCTCGGTCTCTTCTAATTGTGTTATATCCATTTATTATAAAATCCAGCTGTGGTTTTAACCATGTTTCCTGAATACATATTACATTAGGTTTTACTTTTAACTCATCAATGTGTTTCTTAAACTCTTGGCCATTTGCAATTAAACTCCTTGCATTCCACTGTAATATGTTTAATAACATTAAGAAGATCCAATACATGTCTGGGAAGATTGTGTCTCTTCAGTAAGGGAGTCTCTTATGGTCTCCCATTGCAGCCCTTTCACGTCAAGATATTTCTCTGCAGATTTGACAATTATTTTAATCCTTTCATTTCTGCTTTTTGTTTGTGCAGAACAATTTATTATTTCTGCCATGAACAATACGAAATCATTCTTCTTTACTATCAAAGTTTCCTCCTTCAACTTATCACATCCTTGACATTTCTTTCCTTGATTCACTTCTTTACTGCTACTTGCTGACTGTTTAACTACATTCACATTTCCTGAGACCTTCTTTGCAGCTTCTGCATAACTTATTCCCTGAACAACCTTAATCCGCTGCACTTCGGCCTGCCTCTTACTAACCTCACATCCTCTGTAAGCAGAGCTGTGCTCCCCCCCACAATTACAGCATTTCAGCTTTGTACCCTCCTGACATTTTCCATATTCATGTTCTCCACTACATTTACCACATCTCTGCTTTCCTTTGCACACCGCCGCTACATGCCCAAATCTCTGACATTTAAAGCATCTGATTGGAGGGGGAATATACAACCGAACATCATAACACATAAAGCCCACATACACTTTTTCTGGAAGTTTTTCCTGATCAAAGTTGATCAATACTGAGAGACTATCCTGCATGTTCCCATTCCTGTTCATTTTAAGACGTCTGACTTCATTTACTCTAGCATTTGTTATGTTTCTTTTCACATCATCAACTGACACGTTAACCGGGATGCCTGTAATGACTCCTTTTGCAAATTTCTTGTAAGATTTGAAACATTCAACTTTCTTTTTATTAATCATGTTCATTTTGATTGCTTTCCCTTGCTGTTTCTCATCTTTACACACAATAAACAGTGATCCATTTCTTAGTACTTTAGCACTCTTTATTTCACCAATTTCCTTATTTAGAGATTTCGTTAGTTGTATTGGATTCATACCTCCAAACGAGTCACCTTCATCCACAAGTTTTGCAAAAACTATGTACTCCTCTCTCCGCCTCACCTCCGTAGTTGATCCCCTGTCTGAATCACTTTCATCAGTTTTATTTTTCCTTTTCTTTTTCCGTTTATTACTTCCAACCGATTCCCAGCTTTCATATATCCCGCCATCTACTACCATCTCTCCTAGTTCACTTCCTGATCCGTCACTTCCTTCCACACGCTCCTGTCCATTCACAGTCCAGCTGTTGCCAACCACCCTGGGAATCGACATCTTCCCTCGACGTAGTCATCACCTATGATGCTTCTTCTTTTGCTCTGCGGAAAACACGTCAGGATTATACCGCCACCTACTGTATTGGAGTACGCCGCATGAGTTATAGCATCATTTCTATATCAGACTAGGCTATGTTTGCACATATGAGGAATTCGTTTTTAGTGACAAAGTTCTGCAGTGCAGCAGAATAACAAGAAAGCCCCATTATCATCCTATCTGATTAATCTTTTGTCGCAATCGATTCCCAACACATTTTAACAAAAAGGTTGGTCATCTATGCATGTTTAAATCAAATATAACAGCAGTTTCCTAAATATGAGACAGCACATTTTAATTGCTAATCGTAACCACAAGCTATTTTTAATAGTTGAACGGGCTATTGTCAAGAAAACATTAATACATTCAAGAAGATTGTCTTTATACATTTTTAAATCCATGATGTGAATTACAATATTTTAATTTCTCACAACATTTTTCCATAGCTGTCCCCCTTTATTTTACAAAATTATCAAACAGCGTTTCTGTTTGCTAAATGCAGACAATAAAGGAGTAAAACACCAGACTAACATTATGTAATACAAAATATAGTGCTACATTTTTCTATTCAAACTTTAAGCTCATCTCAAATTATCTGCTTAATTGTTTTTATGACTACCCCAGCCCTCAGAGGTACATTTTTTAATACTTCAATAAATGTCATGTTTCATATGATTCTAAGATAAGTGTTCTTACCCACAGTGTCTGAGTGTTTGCACTTTCACATGAGCCATTGCGATCTGCAGACATTTAAAACAAAAAATAGTCGCGAGTCTTAGACACAATGTCAAAGCAGCATCCTAATCAACATATCAAGCAGATAGTATTCGATTTTCAGGCGAGTTTATTTCAGATCACCACTGATTAGGTGCAGGCAGACCCCATGTTTATCATGCCTACATATGTACAACAGACGATGACCTATACTCTACAGTAAATGTCACATATTTTGTGTCACAGCAAATACTGTCACCTAAGCACATAATAAACAAAACAGGGCAAAATTAATTATACGTGAGAAAAAAGCATTAGCAAACAACCACTTGACATTTCAGCTTTAAGTCGAACCACTATAACACCTCCTTTTTCTTAACTCTTACAACATTTTACTCCTATGGCCTATGCATCAGCAGCGATTTATAAATCATGTTCAGCAGCATTGAGTGTCTCACACACACACACACACACACACACACACAGCGAAAACCAGATATATCCCTATAAGGGTGCAAAGACAATTATGAACCAACATAACTATCTACAGACGAAGACTCACAAAACCTCTGCATTTAAGTTTCTATCCAAAACTATATACATGCAGCAATATTGTCTTTTTAACTGATTTTATGTTTAACTATCAGTTCAAAATAATGTCACTGTTCATTAAAATGAATACAGCACACA
>JAUCMT010000013.1:693368-715042 GCA_032357475.1 Enteromius thamalakanensis | reverse complement strand
TTTGTCAATGGCTTTACATTTATTTGTGGATCATAATACATCTATTTGGAAATATGCAACAATTCTACCCCCATACACAGGTATCCAATAATAATTTCTAGAGGGTTTGCTGTTCATGTAATTAGTGAGGAATATCATTACCATTTCACAATGCTGTAAGATTTAGAAGTATCAATTAGTAACCATTAACGGTTATTTTGAAATCATGAACACCACTGGTACACGTTTCTCTAAATAGAATCAATAATAAAAAAAACCTGACATTTAATGTGAAGAAAAACAAAGTTTCTTAACTGTGTTCTTTCGTCACTACCACTGCTACTGTACATGAATATGACCTATCACAAGACTATTGGAAGTCAGAAGGTTCCTTAAATTTAAGTGCAAACCTTGTCAAATTAGATGTGTTTTATATGCAGTATATTAATAACACTCTCTTTACATTGTTTTAACAATATCTTTGTTTTACTAATATTTAATTTGATTGTTTTGTGCATAGCTGATTTTTCATTTAGCAAAAAAGCCAATTACCCAGGTTGCCATTATGATGTCTCAACTCTAATATGAATGTGTGACAACATGCCCTGCTTTAGGAACAGCATGCCATGTTCTTACTGAGCTGAACCTCTACAACACAACCCGGTAGCAGAGAGAAGAGTGCTTTTGAAAATCACACACAGCAGGAGTGAAGATCGTGTAAAAGAGCAAACAGCCCTTTGTAAATCAAAGACTTAAAAGCGTGAGGATTAAGTCTGACCCTCCCAGTGACTGAAAGACAATGTAACTGCTTCATCAAAAAGAGATCAATAAAGGGGCTTTTGTGCTTCCACTTGGCTAAATGAGAACATAAATTGTTCTCTCCAATAAAAAAATGGCTGGTAGATTCACTTGCACATTAACCTTTTCATGTCTCTCAGAAGGCTGGTTAAATTACATATTATCACATCTTTTCTCCAACTTTGACATGATGCAAGGGGGTCTTTAAATCATAAAGGCCTGCGCCATGGTATAGTGCTCAGAGAATAGGAGGTATAGTTTAGTGACAATGAAAACTTGTCAAATGTACATTCTACAAAAGATGGATGAGTATAAAGCCTAAGCATCAAATCCCATTATTCCATATAGAGTTATTCCAACACTGCCATCAATTTAAAAGCACCTATTATCCAGTCCTTTTCCTGTTGAAGTACAATGACCTGCACTACAAAGAAAACAACACCACTTTCAATTAATAACCATGCCATCCTGACCGCAATGTACAGTATTTATGTAATATACAATATTAAATATATACACAACCCTATTGTAGGAGCCAAATGTAAATTTAACCACTAGATGGAGGTGTGGAATGGGAGGAGCTGGTTTTGGTCATATGACATTTAACCCCTGAGGATTGTGGGAGAAGGAATGTGAATAGGTGGCGGGAACACATGGTTCTTACCGTATAGTAAGATACATTTAGTCACAAATCCATGTGTCTTTTACTGTAAATTATATTTCATTCATTAAAAAACAAAGCAAGAGATGGATCCGAAGTGGACAATGTATTTATTTAATCAGAATCCCCTGTTCATAAGTGGATAGGACGCTGCTACACCTATGACCTGACTATCACACATTTTATGTTACCACTGTGAGTTGAATGGCTTTAGCATTCACAAACAAAGTGAAACCTTTAACTGTTTCCAGAAGATAGGAGTCAGCCCTGAATGGGAGTTCTGCCCTTAATAGTAAATGACAAGGACAAATGTATGCCATAGAAAAAAAACAGGAAAGTCTATAGAGGAGGTTATTAGGATGCCTACCTGAAAGGCATCCTATGAATAATTGCAGCACCAGCAGTTTCCATGACAACCCCATTTTAAATATTGGAGGTCAGCGAGAGCTCACATTCAATCGAGGGTAAATAGAATGCCGTCTTTGTCCAGGCTTGATCCTCTGTGCCCTGTAATCAAAAGACAAAATGAGAAGAGTTAGAAAGAGTTGGTCAGGCTAAAGCTGTCATGTTCAGGGACGTTTTCTAGTTGTGTGTCATGTAAATGAATTTGTTTTGGTGAAATGTAGCTTTACATCACTTCTTCAGTAATAGATCCTCTGCAATGAATGGGTGCCGTCAGAATGAGAGCATTGCAATAATCCACATGTAACAAACATTTTTTGAAGGCAATAACTGCATGTTTCTAAGAAAGTGTTTAAATGTGTATTCAAAATATGAGTCAATAGTCCTTCCATTGAAAAAGTCCATCCCTTGCTCTCATATTAAATCCAATTACACATTTTTGTTGTTTTTTCAGTATATTTCTCTCCTGATTCAGGTAAGACCATTTTCACTTGAGAAGCTTAATATGGATAATATGGATAGAGGAAACAATTAAAGTTAATAATAATAGATGTGTTTTTAACAAAAAGGCAAATTTTGCCTTCATGCAATGTTAACTGATGGACTGGATTGGTGTGGATTGATTGTGGATTATTGTAATGTTTTTATCAGCTGTTTGGACTCATATTGATGGCACCCATTCATCGCAGAGGATCCATTGGTGAGCAAGTGATACAATATAACAAACTCGTTTGTGTGAACTATTCCTGTAATGTGATTGTAAAAAAAAGTGTTTTGATCAGTACCCATTAAACAGACCTTAAGTCTAAGCAATGCCTTAGACATACTTTACTGCAGCCACTGTGAAACATATTTTTATTCTATGATCATTAAAAAAAAGTAAAGCTGACTGTGGCTATAATTAGAGCCATTGCTTGCTTAAATAAACCCTTTCTCCCAACATCACACAAGAAGGGTTAAGAACTTGACCCAAGGTACAAATCTTCTTATATCATTCTCTGGTCTTCACAGCTATATCATCCGGAGGGGGGACTTCAGGCTAGCTCTTACACATCTGGTCTAACACAAGATTACTCAAGCAGTTCACAATTATTTCCTCTTTTCTGTACAGTATATTTTTAAATATGAAACTAAAATGAAGTTTGTAAATCAGATTCTGTCAGTATAAACTAAAAATTATATTGAACAGCTCTGCAAACATGAAGTTAATAGAGTACTGCAGTGATGATGTACAGTGTTTTTGTAGCATTTTGTAGCACACCAGTTCTCTACAAAAACACCAAAGGATTTTTTTTCTTTTACGGTTACTGCATACAAGCTCTGTGACTAACAAAACATTTTTAAACATTTTTCTTTTCCTAATAACCGTTACAAATTAATAAGGTTTGTTGAGTTGACCTGATCATGTGAGGATGTTTAATGTCTCTGACAACCTTTCAAGTCCCATTTAGCGTCAAGTGTGACGATCAAGCCCAGCTGACTGGTTGGCACTCCAGTGTCAGATCTCTGTTTTTATTCAGGTACTCTAATTTATGAGCTCTTGTCTCCGCCCACCTTGTTTGTTACCATAGTTACTCATTCAGTCTCCACCCACTGACCTATTTCTATGTGTACTTAAACCCCGGATGTGTTTGTATTGTCATGGTTCATTGTACTGTAGACCTGTTAGTCTTTTCATTGGTATTCCTGTTCCTACTTGCTCACCCCTCGGACTCTTTTTGCTGTTGTATTGACCCGCGCTACATTTTATGACCACTCTCTTCTGTCTGTGCGATTGTTTTGATCGACGCAACACCAGACACTTTTCTTCGCCTCGCAGGCAGGATGTAAATCAGGTACCAGAGTCTTCTGTTTCAGCGTGGACGTTGCATTGACGAGTACGGCGAGGACCTTATTGCTATTTCCCATCATGTCAATGTGTCCGAGGAAAGAATTAAAATGTACTTTCTTTCTGGATTGGAGCTTGATGTGCTGCCCGATGAAGACTTTAAATGCTTCAGTAACGGAGTAATCGCCATGCTATAAATGTCAAAGCGACTTACAGGTGGGGAAAACAATAAGCAATTAGTCATACAGAGGCAAAAACTACTTAGGAAGTGCTCATAATACTGCAACCTACAACAGGCAATCTTCAAATAAGTGCAGGCTAGAAAGGGAAAGAAAAAGTAAGGGTTAAGAGTTCTGGAGGGAGTGTAGATTGGTAGCAGTGAGTGGAGGTAAGCGGGAGCCGAGCCGGTGATTGTTCCATATGCAAGCGTCAGTGCCTTGAATTTAATGCGAGCTGCAATTGGGAGCCAGTGCAGGGAGATGAAGAGAGGTGTGACATGGGCTCTTTTGGGCTCGTTGAAGACCAGTCGTGCTGCTGCGTTCTGGATCATTTGAAGAGGTTTGATTGTGCTGGAGGGAAGACTGGTTTTGCAGTAGTCCAGCCTTGATAAGGAGTCGTGTGGCTTGCTCTGTAAGAAAGGGCCTGATCTTTCTAATGTTGTGAAGGGCAAACCTGCAAGATCGGGCAGTTTAAACAATATGGTCTTTGAAGGAGAGGCGGTCATCGAAGAAAACTCCAAGATTTCTTGCAGAAGTTGATGGGGTAATAGATAGTGTATCCAGATGGATGGTGAAATCATGCTGTAGATTTGGGGATGCAGGGAAAACGAGGAGTTCAGTTTTCCAAATAGCAATCTCCTGATCACTCTAGAAATTCTTCAATAAATATCTTTTTCCACTTCCTTATTTCCTCCGTTCTTTAGGGCGGCCGGCGTTCTGCGGAGACAAGTGAGTACAAGAAAGTGAGTAACGACAGGTATGTGTACATGAGAGTCTCGCGTAAGGATGTTGATCAGCGATCGCTGAGCCTCTTGCAGGATATTAGCAGGTAAGTGAGCTGGTAAGCCGAAGCGCTGGATTCCCCTGTGCCTCTTTAACTGACAGGCAGACACACGCTGTAAAAAGAGTCGTTATCCAATGGACAGTCCTTCTAGGTCGAGACAAGGAGACAGTAACATGTGAAGGCTTAAGGGAAGTATAAAGGTTGTTACCTCGATCTCAGCCATAGAGCAACTGGTGAGTGTGGCTTATAAACAGCGCGTCTGATTGGATTCAGGTGAGAGCAGTTAATAGGCTGGTGATTGAGAGCGGGTACTGACGGCTGTACTGGGATCAGTACAGCTCGGTGGCGTGATAATATTAGTTAATTATTAATTAGTAGCTTAGTTTTGTTTGTAGCATAAATGTATTAAGAGTTTTTCTTATAGTCTTTACAATGACTAATGAATTGTAAATAATGGATAATATGCCCTTACTATATGAACAGAAAAGTTATTGTTATACACGTGTTTGTCACGCCCAGCTGGAGCTGCCAGCTAAAGACTGTTGATGGCACTCCAGCTGTCTAAGAACTCTGTGTTTTTGTGTCTGTTTCCACATCCGGAATCCATTTCCCAGTATGCATCTCCCCTCCCACCTGTTGGTAGTTTGGTTCAATCATTCAATCAGTTCCACCTGTATATATACCAGTCTGTTTGTTTGTCTAGTCATGGTTCATTTACATTGTCACTCTGTTCCTGGTTTTCTCATTTGTGTTTATTTTCCATTGTCTTGGATTTCTCGTTGTCGACCTCTGCTTCCCCACGGACCTTTGATAGCTTCTTCCTATGGACTCAGTTTGCTGGTAATTCGACCCTTGGCTGGATTACGTTCATGATTTTGTCTTTGACTGTTTCTGTCTGCCGGTGCTCGATCCTATCTGTTCTGATCCTGAGCTTAATAAACCCTTTTTACACGTGAACTCACACGCTTCCCTGCCTCGATTCGTAACAGAATGAACCATCATTCTGATTTCAGCAGCGGGTTTTCTCAGGGCTAGAACATTCATCGCCTTGTTGGCAGGATTTCTATTCCGCATCAGAGACATTCCTGTGATCATTGTATCAGGACAGACGTCACATTGATGCGTATGTTCAGGATTTTATCACTGTTTCTCACCGCATGGATGTCGACGAGGAAACGATCAAGGGATATTTTCTATCTGGACTAGATCGAGAATTGCTGCGCGTTTTGCCAACAGAGGACCGCATATGGCCTTAAGAACAGCTCCAACAAAACTCATCCCGGTTCTGAGACCACAGGAAACAGGGAGCAACCCTGTTACACGGCAACAGGGGCCGCTTTCCGCCAAGCTGATTCCGGTAAGACAGCCTCAGGTGCTGTTTCATGCCCAGTCGATTCTAGTTTTCCAGCTGGAGGAGCCATCACCCGTATTAGCTATCCCTGAAACGCTAGTGACGGGTGCTGACATCAGTTCACTGCAATAACAAAGCCACTATCCATTGCATAAATAAACATAGCTTGCACTCCTCCGCTATCATGCCTCTTCTTGGGCGTCTTATCTGGATTTCTGCCTGCAATCAATTCATTTTAACAGCTAAACATGTGCCTGGCAGGCAAAACTAAATTGCATATTCTCTCTCTCAGTTTGCTTTTCATAAATTCAGGACATTGGCTCCAGATGCAGAGACGCACTCAATGCCAGTTCCTCACTATTTCCTCACTAAAGTCTTCCATCTGCAATTTAATATTTCCTTTCCAGACTTCTCTTTGCTAAACACAACCTCCTATATATCCTTTCTCAATAACCCAAAAAATGCAAATTCGACCCTACCACCACCACATGGTCTCCTATCTGATGATAGAAGACAGTGAAACAATTTATTTTTTCACTAAGCAAAGCAAGCCAGACCAACTCAGAAGAGGCCCCCACGTCTTCATATTTAACTCATAAAACCCCAAGCAAGCAATACCAACTCTTTTAGCTTTTCTATACTATATGAAAATTAAAACCCAATCCCCCTTCGACCCCCTATTCACAGATGATCTCAATGGCCAATCTTTATGTATATGGTTCCAAAAACACCTCAGAGCTATCCTCTTCCAATGGGCTTTTTAACAAAAAACTATTCCTCGCACTCTTTCAGGATAGATGCCGCCACCACTGCACCAGAAAAAGGCCTCTCGCAGCAGCTAATCCAAAAGCTAGGCAGTTGGTGTTCTAATGCTTTCCAAAGCTAAATCAGATCAGACAAAACTGTATCCAAAAAGCGCTACAAACGCTTGCTTTCCAACCTAACCCAGTCACTAACCCGCCTCAAACTGGTAACCCAGCTTTTTGGAAACAGCCTTTTGCCTATTCCCAGCCACCTTATGGGCCATTTCAACCTAGCACTTCATTTAAGTTAACCCTTGTAAGGCCTTCTCCATTTATCCCTCCTTACCTTACCCTCTCCCTTCTTTCTCTTCCTTTTCCCCAGCTCCTCAACATTCTGTCTTACCATCAGCCCCAACCATACGGTCAGCCTTTCCTCCCCCAACCTTAACCCTAACTGTTTAAACAACCTTCCCTGCCTTAGTTCCAAACCTCTCTTGACCTATTTTACCCGCCCCAGCCTCCCTTGGCCTTGTATTGCCTCCCTTGGCCTATTATTGCTTGCCCTGGCCTCTCTTGGCCTTGTATTGCCTGCCCTAGCCTCTCTTTACCTTGTTCTGCCTGCCCTCCTTTGGCCTTGCCTGCCCTGACCTCCCTTGGCCTTGTATTGCCTGCCCTGGCCTCCTTTGGCCTTGTATGCCCTGGCCTCTCTTGGCTTTTTATTGTCTGTCCTGGCCTCCCTCAGCCTCGTATTGCCTGCCCTGGCCTCTCTTGGCCTGGTATGCCCTGCTCTGGCCTCCTTTGGCCTTTTATTGCCTGCCCTGGCCCCCCTTGGCCTTGTATGCCCTGGCCTCTCTTGGCTTTTTATTGTCTGTTCTGGCCTCCCTTGGCCTTATATTGCCTGCCCTGGCCTCCCTCAGCCTCGTATTGCCTGCCCTGGCCTCTCTCGGCCTGGTATGCCCTGCTCTGGCCTCCTTTGGCCTTTTATTGCCTGCCCTGGCCCCCCTTGGCCTTGTATTGCCTGTCCTGGCCTCCCTTGGCCTTGTATTGCCTGCCCTGGCCTCCTTCGACCTTGTACTGCCTGCCCTGACCTCTCCCTGACCTGTATTGCTTGCCTTGGCCCTGCATTGCCTACCCTGGCCTCCCTTGGCCCTGCATTACCTACCCTGTCCTCACTTGGCCCTATATTGCCCGTCCTGGCCTCTCTCCAGCCTCCAGCCCCAGGCGGGCAGTCCGGACTCTGAGGCTGGACTCTGAGCCCCTAGGGTTCTGGGTCCACTGGGCTCCCTGCCTGTTCCCTGGACAGTCCGTCAAATGAGCATTGTGTTCTGCAGTTAACCCATCCAAATGCACACACACAGCAGTTAACACACACACCCCGTGAACACACATCCGGAGCAGTGGACAGCCATTGCTGCCATGCCCAGGGAGCAGTTGGGGGATTGGTGCCTTGCTCAAGGGGCTCACCTCAGTCATTGTATTGAAGGTGGAGAGAGCACTGGTTATTCACTCCCCCCACCCACAATCCCTGCTGGACCTGGGACTCAAACCTGAGAGTTATTCCAATATCCTATCCATTAAGCTACGACTACCCTGTGCCAAATCATGATTTATAGGTTTTTATGAGTACATGCGTTTTCTGGGTTCGAACCCATGATTTCATGATGACTCGTCTTATAACACTCTCTACACAACACAGTCTCACTCCAACTCATCACATTTTGACGCTTGGTCAAAACCCTTTTGCATCACTTTTTGAAGCTCAAGGTACCCCTTTTTAGTCACTTTTCGAGGTGAAGGGTCCACGGTTGTTTTAAATAGGAAACCCTTAGCGTCAATATGGCGGCGATTTCTTTTTTCTAATAATTAAAAGATATATTGAGTAAAAACAATGGCATTATTGCATATATGTAGGGGTGTGATTTTTCAATGTAAACAGTCGAAACAGTTTTATTTTAAGGATGTTATTTACACATTTATGAGCATGTACCCCAACCCCTGCCCCTAAACCTACCATCTGTCAATAAAACCCAAGATATAGCAGGCAGATACAACCACCGTCATCATTTATTTAAAAAAATAATATTAAATAAAGTCTTTTGGGGCAAAACAATTGATTTGTGAGAGGAATAGACACTGTTGCTGCCCCTGTCTTCCGTATACTTCCTGTGCGCTTCCTGTGCGATTTCTAAAAATGCTGCTACAAGAATCCTTAAGTCAATGTTGGTTGAGAAATGCCATTGGCTCTTGCATGTCTCGTGACTGCTTCCATCATGCTACGTGACGGGGGTATGTATTCTGAATGAGTCTTTAGCGAGTAAATGGAGCAGGATAATTTTTAGTGATTAAAACCTTGTGTTTTAATCTCTTCTTTGCGTAAAGACTTTCATTTGACACATGGTGCATCTATGTTTGGTAAGTCTGAATGAAATGAATATGACCACGTCGACTTTCGGATATTCTTTTATGGCCATTTAATATGGTGCAAATGCCAGTACTTTGACGAGCGCAAATATTGAAAAAAGTGTTGAATGATTCATTTCAATACTCTTCCATACATTTTGTGTCTGAAAGGGTAACTCAACAAATGCGTACTGTTAAGGATCGAGTTATATGATCCTTTAAACCCAGGGAATTGTTGCTCACATACTTACACATACATACAGATTGTCAAGCCCAATCTCATGACAATTTGTTCATATTTTACGAGGTGGCTAATTCGTACAAATTCTTATAACCTTACTCGAACAAATTCATAATTTTTTCTGAATCATTACTATTTTATGAGATGCCAATTCTTATGAATTAGTATGAATGACCTACACCTAACCCCACCCCTAAACCTACCTTTCATTGGGGTTTAGACAAATCGTACAAAATTGTAATAGCGAGATCGTACGAATTTGTACGACATACCACGAATTTGCCAGCTCATACAATGTGTATGAATTGGTCATGAGACTGTGTTGGATTTTCTGCTGTAAATAAAATATTATATGCTTGCAATAATAAGACTAAATTCATCTTTAATAATATAGTGTTTATTATGTGATTATTTACATCTGTTTAAAAATAGGAAAATAACCCGTTATATCGAAATGGTTTTGCCATCAGGAATGATGGATGTCATTAAAATATGAACATTAGCAGAAATAAGTATGCAACTTCATAATTTACATAAACATTAAACAAACATAAAGCTGCTTGATTTATATTTTTATGTATGTAATTGTAGTTCTACATAAGACATATTGCAATGTTGTTAAAATCAAAAACTACTTCTGCCATAATAATGAACTATTTCCAATGTTCACATGCTTTTCTTCTCTTCTTTTGACAGTTCCCAGTCACTGGTTATGAAATATTGTTGTTTTAAATACAAAAAAATAAATATTAATGCAAATTACAGTAAAGTACAACAAATACCATATGGTGTTCAGCAGTGGTCAAAAAGGATTACAGTTCATTTTAAATTAGTTTTTTTTCTTGTAAACTCAGAGATGTGGAATCGAGTGGTAGTTAAATTACCAACTGTGTTGTTTTCTCATTAGGCCTGAAATTGAAAGAAATAAAATCACTAACTGACCCCTGAATAATACTGAAAATCACTTCCCCACAAGAAACAATTACTGTCTGAATGGGGCGTAACTCTCATTAGAGCACTGTTAATTTAGGGCTATTAGAATATCAAGCAGACAGTGTACTAGTACTGTAATGACTGGTGGTTTACATACTTTTGTTTCAAATTAAATTAATGAATTGGACTTTCAAACAACCTAGGCTCATAAGCTCAAATTTAAGCCTCTTCATACATTTCTGCAAAACTGGGGGGAAAAAAACATACCTATACATACAAATTGCTGCAGTTTCCAGTTGAAATGAACACTAGAGGCAGTAAAACTCCCACAGCCTTTATTCCTTTTCGCACAAAAGTATGATTAACAGGTACATTTTGTTTAATAAAGGCTAATTTTCACAAAATGAGTTGCTGAATGTTATGCTATGACTTCAAAACATTTGTAACATCCTGCATGATTTGAAAACTGATACTTTTATACATTGTCACATGTTACAGCGTTGCACTTAGGCGCTGAAAAGCTCTGGTGAAACTACAGTTTAACAAAACAGCTCAAATCAGCACAAGGAAGTTAAAATAGCATGGCTGCTTTGGCGAATCTGCTTTTAAATTACTTTTGCTAACACTATCGCATAAGTTTACGTTTGGGTTTGGTGTAGGGGATATTTTTTAGGTGTAGAGATTTGGTCAAGACTATATTTTTGCCTTAAAATGTTGTTCCTGGGTCAACAGAATATGCTGACCTAGGGACACATCGAACTTGGCAAAATCAGGAAGTGCAATCTAAATATGTTATTATCAAGGAAAAAGTTGTTCAAGGATCTCAAATACTATAAGCAGAAAAGAAAGATAAATGGATGTGGTTCTGTAGATCCTTCTGAATAATATCAAAGTTTTCATTATTATTCACTGAATTAATAGCTCCATTCACACAGATATTTATCTATTTATCTATCTATCAAGTGGTTGACAGCATTTATCTGAAACAGTGTTTAAGGAAATCTCTAATGTCATTATCCACTGTATATTTAAATATTCATTTGATTACAACGCCAAAGACATTTGGCATTGTGCGCAACCTGTGCGTTTTCAATCTAAACTCTTCCTTTAACTCAGACATATGTGGATGTTTGTATTTCAAAATAACTTCAGAGAAACTTCAGAGTGACAAAAATTATTAATATATATGGGGATAATATACAAAGTGACACACATTTTATCTCTATATTTTGTAAAGAAAACAAATGTAACACCACCTAGATTTGCTAATTATGTGTATTGCATAATTCAGGAGGCAGACTAATGGCCCTGTGATCACATTAGTCAGTTGAAAAAGGAAACGTAGGTGTGAATCATGTACAATAACTTTTCTCTTCCTTCTCATCATGTTGACTTAACATTCATCTGCGTAACATTCATGTGTTAACATTCATCTGTTATGTAATGTGATCAGTAACATTTGAGATTTATACACAGAAAGATTAAAACTGGCTATGGGAAGCTGTTCCATATATTATATGCTTAACTATTCTAGAATAGTTATTCATTAGTAATATAATATCCAGTTATGTTTTTGCAGCCCTTCAACCTCACATCTCGAGCTGTGATGTGAAAGACAGACCTAAAGTCAATTATGCCTTTAAGAGCTTAATACAAATTGTTACTGGCAAAAATCTTGTACAACTTACTGAAATAGCAATCTATATGTTGCTTGTTGCATTTATTTTATTTTTTGCCAGAATACGCAATTATTTAGGAAAGACTGAAGAATGAAGAGAAATATGTAGTTGTGACAATTACCAGCATAAGCTGGATCACACACACGTCATTGCAAAAGAAAGTCATGCAGGTTTGGAGGAACCTGAGGGTGAATAATAGGTGACATTTTTGGATTAACTATTAGTTTAATGCGTTTACTATCAGGACTGGCCTCTTTCTTGACAGCCATGTTAAAAAGAACAGTTCCTAAATCGTCTTTTCATAGTGATGCTATTGAAGAACCGCTTTTGGATCCTCAAAGCACCTTTCAGATGTTCTAATTTAACAATTAAGAGAGACTTGTTTTGTTGAAAAAATGTATGAGATCAAGCTGAAGTCTAAAGCTATAATAGATGCCTTACCTGCTCAACTTTGACATCATAATCTCCCTGGACCTTCTTCCCACGAAATATCTTTGCCCTGAAAGAAAAAAACAGCCTTTGTGAATCATTCCATTCATGTTTGAAGTGTTGCTCAATCAGTTTATGCAAAAACAATTCAACCTCATTTACACGCCTGCTGCTATTACGACTGGAAAAACGATCAAATAAACTGCGTGATTGCAGAGCTGGCGGCTGAGAAATCAGAGCAATGCAAACAGCTGCTGTTCTGATGCAGTGTTCTAATCGTCAGGTTTTACACTCTTTTTAGACGCATTTCTGCATCTCATTCATGCTCTTCTTCACTCTCTCGTGCTTGTGTTTGTGTGTTATGTGTGTAGTCACAGGGAAAGCAATCTGATGGCTTGCTTTGAGCAAACAACTGGGTAAAGATGAGAAGCAATTGCAAAACAGACCAGGCACATAATGCAATATTGTCAGTTAATGTGAACGACATGCTGCCACAATCTAAGTGTAAAATGTTCTCATACTATATGGGTCAGAAGAGATGTTTGCACTGCAGCTGTGTCTATTGCATTGCTGGATGCAGGCCAGAAACAAAGATTGACTGTGCAATGCTGCCATCTAAAGGAAACACAATATGATTTCAGAGAACATAGAGAACAGCGTCCTCAATGCACAAATCATTTTGCACAATGCAACAAACAGAAACAGTAGTTGTCCAGTGACAGATATCACCATTTGGTTGATTTAATTTTGGAAGCATTAAAAGCAAGACACATGAGTCTCATCAAACAGAAGCTGTTTGGACCAGAAACAATCCCATAATGCAAGAGTTTTGCATACTTTAATGAATGTGTAGACTTGACATGGGGAGCAATGCTGGTTTCTCTTTATGTCCCACAATCCAGCATTGCTTCATGCCAGAATAAGTGGACTTTGCTAGGTCTAAGTCTATACTGTACGATACGCTCACCCACAGCACTGAAAACCATTCAGAGAACCTTAGCAAATGCAAAGTGTACCCAGGTAACCAATCAAAACAACCTAGTAACTGAATACAAGAGAAAAGCACAAAACAGCATAGCAACCACATAGCAACAGCCACCCACATCACTCCGCAACCATCATCATCATCATCATCATCTCCACTATCCTCATTGTGGCAGTGAGCTGTGCTCAGGAGTATCAGCACTCCGCTGATTCCTGATCTCCTACACATTCGCTTTTTTCTCGGTTTCTCGGTTTGTGAGTAAGTAAATAAATAAACAAGATGGCAGCTGTGTGTTCACGAACAGACCGGCTGCAGGCAAACACTAAGAAATGTAGTCATGTAATGCATGAGAATCCCCAGAGCTGTGAAGCAGCCTGCATCACGAATGTCATGAGGGTGTCTCGCTTCTCCGCGGCTAAGGAAGGCAGGGAGACTCGAATTCAGTGAAACAATAAACATTTAATCACAGGAACTCCGGATAGTTCAACAAACTTACAACAACTGACAACCAGAAACTGGGACACAGGTTAAATACAAAGGGAAACACAAAACATCTGGGATACACGGCTGGCAGGGGATCAGACACTAATGAGGGGGCAGGACTACAAATGAAGTGAGACATGTGGAACAGAAACGGAAACAAAAACAAGAACAAAGATAGAACATGGACCAACACATGACAATGAACAAGAGCAACACACTCTTAAAAATAACACCTCCAGAGCGATACCACAGAAGAGCCATTTCTGGTTTCCTGGAGAAACATTATTTTCTAACCGAGAATAGCATTTTAATAGCCTAAAGAACATTTTGTGTGATGTAAATGTTCCACAGGCTCTTCAAACCCCCTGATGCCAGGAAAGAAGCATTTTGTGTCCAGAGCAATCTTACCATATATGTAGGCTCTCACATTGAGTTCAAAATTACGACACACACACACACACACACACACACACAGCAGTCCTGCACTGATCAAAGCAGCAGCTGGTCATCATCAGGACATGAACATGTGATGGTCTACATGAGCAGTGAAGCTTCAGCAATCTCAGTACATCTGCTGAACTACAGTGAGTCTGACTGCATTCACTGCAGCTTTACACCGCTGTCCAATCAACACACAAATACAGACCAAACAAGCCTCACAGGCAAGCCACAAACACAATATAATACAACAGTAAACTTAATTTCTTTCTTTTTCTGTATATTTATTTATTTATTTATTTATTTATTTTTTAGAATACTTTTTTAAAAAGGCTAAATAATCCCCTAAAAACTGAAAGGTGGACTTGATGCCAAAATCTCTTTAATATTATTTAATTTCAATACATATATCTAAACTATCTAAGTTAACTAACTACTAATAACTACATCTGTAATTGATCAAGATGCTTGGACAGGAAATACAGTGTTCTTGTGCTGTAGTATTGTCACACCCCTGCACTGTGTTTGCTGTCATTTCCCCATGTGCTCTCTGTGACCTTTCTGTCAACTGTTGATTATGTTCAGGTGTATATTGTTAATTAGCGTTATTGTCTGCCCTATTAAAGTTACGTTTCGTTTAGTTCATGTTGTCCGGTCACTGATGTTGTAACGTGCTGTGTGGATTCCCTGCTTGTATCTGTCTTCGTACCCTTGGATAATTTAAAGGATTTACATCTAAGTACTTTGTACTCACATTGTTGCTCCACCACAGGCAAACCATGACAGAATGACCGGACCATGAAAAAGAAAGTGAGTGGCGTGTTTTTCCTCCTGCTGGAGCAGGGGGAGACAACGCTATATCAAACTATTTGTGGACAATGCTCATTTCACCAGCTACCTGTCCGAAGATGGCCCTCGAGCAGACTTTGCCGCCTTCGTGGAGTGGACACTGTGAACTTACCACAGTGGGGATCGTTCAGGACAGTGAAAGCGCGGAGTGGAACTCCGCCCACCGCACCATGGCTAAGGGTGAGCTGAGCGATCTGGGGTTACTTAATAAAGTCAAGATATTCGGGCAGACACCAGTTCCCGTGCCTCGGACGCGCCCCCCAGTACCAATGCCTCACAGACTTTCGCCAGTTCCTGCTCCTAGGAGGCGCCCTCCTGTACCTGCACCACACACAAAGTTTAAAAACCCACCCGCCCACACGGTCAATCCCATGCCACCGCTGACATCAGCCAACCCCGTTGCTCACCCTCAGCCCACCATCTGCGTGCTGGTCTCGCTACTGGTCGGCCAGCTGTCATTGGCGTCATGGCTCGAAGATCCCTCAGCTCCACCTCCAGTCTCAGAGTCTCAGACTCCGTCTCGTCCCTCCGACCCGTCGACTCCACTATGCCACCTAGCTCCCTCCTCTCCAACGTGGCCCGTCAGTCCTCCAGCTTCGCCAGGCTCCATCGTCCCTCCGGCTCCGCCTTGCTCGCTCGTCGTCCATCCATCGCCTATGGACTCCACTCCTCCAGCTACGCCTCGTCCCTCCATCCTGCCATCTCCGTCAGGCTCCTCCCTCCCTCCAGCTCCGCCTCAGTCCGCTGTTGCTCTGGCTCCACTGCGGCCTTCCGGATCCCCGTCTTCGCATCAGTCGCCGGCGCCATCTGTTTTGCCTCGGCCCTCCGGATCCTCGTTGGCACCCTTGATCCTCAGCTCTCCATCTCCGCTTCGGGCTCTCCAGCGAATCTTGGCCACGGCTGGGTTCTGGGTCCCGCCGGATTTCCCCTGCTCCGGATTCCTCCTGTGTCCTCACAGGCACGTTCCGTAACTTAAACTAGCAATAAAATAAAAGAATAAAAAAGAAAATATAAATAGAATATGGTTCCCAGGTAGCAGGGTTCTGCTGATTGTGGTCGGCTGGTATGTCCGCTCCTGCTTCGTACTGAAGTACACTACCAAATCCTTAGTTTGGCTGATGTTAAGGTGGAGACTATTTACCTGGCACCAATTCTCCATGATCTTAATTCCCCGTATGTAGGCCGTCTCATTGTTGTCTGAGATCAGACCTAACACAACAGTGTCATCAGTTGGAGTTGGAAGTGGCTACACAGTCATAAGTGTACAGTGAGTACAGCAGGGGGCTCAGAACACAACCTCGAGGAGCTCCAGTACTGAGGGTGATGGAGGATAAGGTGTGTTTACTGCAGTCCACAAATGCATTTTCACATAATTCCCTTTTCTGCAGTCCAGGTGGCTTATTGTGGTGTGAGATGCCATCCACCGTGGAGCGGTTATGTCTGTATGCAAACTGTAGTGGATCCAGTGTGTCCGCAGTGATACAATGATGAAGTCTCTGAGCTTTCTCTCAAAGCACTTCATCAGCACTGATGTCAGAGCTACAGGACGGTAGTTGTTGAGTCTGATAGCAGTTATTAATCATTCAGGTGAACCCTGCTCCTGACACGGTTCTTTGATGGGTTGCTCAAGGAGTGCTGTTGAAAAGTGCTGCTGGCTGGCAGAAGAAAATATCAAGAAAGAACAGAAAGGTAAGGTTGTTGGTTTTTATTTCTGGTTGGCTGCCAGTTCAGCAGAAGCTAAAAGATTTTTGCTAAAACTGAAGATCTCAGCTCATTGCCATACTGGAATCCTCTAGACTGATTTCTCCAAAGAGCCAGTGATTAAACAGCACAGTCGAGCAGAATAGGCATGCTATGAATACACATGAAAATGAATACACCAGTGAAAATGCTTTTAAAAATGAAAAATATCTTCAAAAATGAGATTACTTCATACTTCATTTATTTATTTAGCAGTATGATATACTGCTTTAATCTACTCTGCTGATTCAGGAGAAGTACATGTAATGTAAAAAAATGGACATCAAATGACTTGTTCTAAACTGTTTTGTGCCATTGCTTTTACTATGTTCTGTATTTTAGCACAACTAGATTAACATACTGACCATAGTAGAACTATCCATTTTGTAAATGTGATAGGAAAGAGTGATGTGCCTTTGAAGCCCTGCAGCAATAAAGACAGCGTCGAGCTTG
This sequence comes from Enteromius thamalakanensis, assembly GCA_032357475.1. Taxonomy (NCBI): domain Eukaryota; kingdom Metazoa; phylum Chordata; class Actinopteri; order Cypriniformes; family Cyprinidae; genus Enteromius; species Enteromius thamalakanensis. The sequence continues at coordinate 697,648 of JAUCMT010000013.1, read as the reverse complement.
TTTCAAGCTGCAGGGAGTCCCTCAGCAAAAAGGGCACACTTCCCCACCCAGTTTTCACTCTGAGAAGGGAAAGCGACTCCTGCGTCACTGCAGCTTACCAACAGCAGATGAAAGAGGGATACTAATAAGCGTCAACTCCTTTGATCCTTTTATTTGATAGAGGCAGCTGCCATCGTTTGTGTGTGTGAACGAGGAGAGGAAGTGTCCAAGTGAGCCATGGATCTCATTTGTGCTCCACATTTGTGTGGATCTCATGAAGCATCAGAATCACTGCTGTGCATTAAACTGCTCTGAGGAGTCAAAAACAACAGTCACTGATGCTAGAGTAACCTACAGTATGTACACACTGCAGCTAAATACAGGGGTCAGTTCATCATTTAGTGCTCATTCCTGATCTGTACACACACCTCAGTAATTCAAACGAGTAAAAAAGTAACAAATTTACTCACCCCTAAATTTTCCTTCTTGTTTTCTTTTATATATATCTTAAAGAGTGTTGGAACCCAATACACTTTTATAGTATGGACAAAAATATTATGCAAGTAACTGGATACTGTCAGTTGTCATGTTTTTAGGTTTTCATTAGATTGTTTTCAGTTTCAACAAGAAATATCATCGTCTGCGTTCAGCATACAGGATTGGAAGAACCTGAGGGTCAGTAAATGGTGACAGAAGTTTTTAATAGTTTTTGTGTGAACTGTCTCTTTAATACAAAAAAAAAATAAAAAATCAAGAAGTAATGGCCACAATTCTATGCAGTGTCAAAGTGCACAGAACCCAATGCAAAGACTACATTTACACTTTTATCCAAAGCGACCTACAATTGGGAAATATATAAAGCAATTCATCTTAAAGTGGCAAGGAGACAGAGGAAGTGCTTGTAATACCAGCCTCAGGCATTGTTCAAATAAGTACAAACTAGAAATGGAAGTAAAGAGAAACAAAATGTTCATAGTTTTTCTTTTAGGATAAAGTCAAGTCACGTTGAGAAGAGTTTTCAGCTGATGTTTGAAGATTGACAGGGATCCAGGGATAGGGGTGGGAAGATGATCCCAGCAGCCAGGAAGAGTGATTTTAAGCCTCTCTGTGCTGGTACGAGGAGTCGATCATTCACAGATATCAGGCTTCTGGAGGGGATGTAGATTTGTAATAGTGAGTGGAAGTAGGCGGGTGCTGAGCCTGTGGCTGTTCTATAAACAAGCATCAGTGTCTTTTTTAATTTGATGCGAGCTGCAACCGGGAGCCAGTGCGAGGAGATAAAGAGAAGTGTAACATGGGCTCTTTTTGGGCTCATTGAAGACCAGTCGAGCTATTGCATTCTGGATCCTTCTTAGAGGTTATTGGGGGTATGGGGTAATTGTGGACAAACCTACCTGGATGGTAAAGTCGTGCTGTAGAATTGGTGTAGCAGAGAAGACAAGAAGCTCAGTCTTGGCCAGGTTGAGCTGTAGGTGATGATCTTTCATCCATGCCGAGATGTCTGCTAGGCAGCCTGAGATCTGTGCAGCTAACATTGGAAAGAAGAATCTTGAAAAGAGGGATAGAGCTGTGTGTCATCAGCCCAGCAGTGGTAGGAGAACCCATGGGCCTGTATGATGGGACCCAGCAATCTAGTGTATGTGGAGAAGAGGAGGGGCCCAAGAACCAATCCCTGAGGAACCCCAGAGAGATACTTCTCCACCCCAGGTCACCCTGAAAGACCTACCAGTGAGATAGGATCCAAATCAGTGGAGTGGAATACCATATAATTTAAATAATATAAATTATTAACACAAGCAGCTGTCCATCTCCTCTGGTGACAGATAAGCACAGGCAATAGCCTACAGCAAGGCAAACAGATCAAATTGACACTAACAGTTTGTGCTAAAATTTCCTTCTTAGCCAAGGGGCAATTATTTTAATTAACAGTAAGTGCAATCAAAAATATAAACAACAACGAAAATGCAGAACAGAAATATGTAGGAAACAAAGTAGTCCATCCTAGCAGCAAGCAAATAATTTAAATATTGCACATTATATCGCACATTCCTGATACTGTTAACACTGTTTTAAAACCAAATTTAAAAACCAAATGTGGCAATACATATATCATGATCATGCCACTTTAACAATTCCATAATGGAGCTAAGCCCAAACAACAAGCTTAAAAATGCTTATAATTAGTGGACATGGCAACACTTTAACAGAGTGCTCTGTGTCTCTGGTTTCTGTGATAATTATTTGGTAAGAAATAGCGGATCCCAAAAAGATGAGATGAGATGTCAGAATGTTGCTATGGTTACCATGGTGTCAATCCCAGCAGTTTATGGAGCGAGAGGTGTTTAACTCATGTAACCAGACCTTCAGTTCTGTTACAGCTACTCCATTAGCTTTGTATTTTTATGTTTTATTAATTTCAATCAATGCAGAGTATAAAATTGCTCAGAGCAGCTGAAGTGCAGTCTAATAAGTGCCCTTAAAAAGTACATGCTGTAATGGGAGGCCAATTAACGCCACTGACAGTCACTATGTCTGCAGAGCAAGCTGCCAAAAAGCATTCAAATCTACCACTGAGGGATTCTGGGCTCCTGTTTGAGAACAAGGGCAGAACATACACTTCCTGTCTGTAATGTCTGCAGAATTTATAATGACAGTTTTGGGACAGTGCTCTTAAAGGTGAAACATTTACAAGTGTAGAGTTTCTACAGCGCAGACTCCAATTACCAGACCCACGAGAGTCTTATTCATGCTCACCGTCTGTTCACTTTTTTTGCCTGTGGTTATGAGAGTGCTAATGAATGTTACCATCATATAAACATCATGTCACCACAGCATATCTGTCTATCTATATGTGTTTGTGTGTGCGTGTATCCTTGTTGGAAGACAAAATATCAACAAACTGCAATTGTTTCTGTCTAAAGTTGCATAAATAAAAAAATATCTGACAAAGACCCATTGTGTAAGTGAAAGATAGATAAATGAAAAGAAGTGTTATAACCACTGTAATAACATGTTAATAACAGACTTGGAGCACATGAGAAATTCCTCTTAAGTAGCCTGTTATTGTAACTCCCTCATAAAAAAACAACAGAGAATACAACACGCAGCAAAATGAAATACAATAATAAAAAATAATAAAAACTATTTTACTATTTTAACTACTAGTTATGCATCAAACACAATGTATTTAACACTGGCAATGACATTTTACTGTTTTCATTATAAATTGTATAGAACTGTAATTCTGTTAAGTCTCCAAATAAATTGTAACCATACATCTTACAGTATTTATAAATATTGTGAAACATAAACAGATAATTTTTAGTTGTTCTGTTAATTTAGCATTTTTTATTATTTATTATCATTTTTACATTTACACATGTTTTACTATAGATTCTTAGCTTAAAACTCTTGCTTAGAAACAGCAGAAGCCATTGTTGCTGGTGAATCAAGTGTCTGTACTAATCCCAGAAGGTCATTTCTAGTAAAAGATTAGATTTATGAACAGTTGCCGCAGAGAGAAAGAGAAAGTGTGTGTAATTATCACTCTACTGCAATTCTCAACAGTGTGGCAAGAAGGTTCTCTACAAATAGCATCGTAATTAGTTGAACTACTGATGTTCTCCAGAAGATAATTGGACAGTCTCTTAAATGGGCAGGACTTTGAAACACATGCTGAATTAATAAAACAGGCTTGAAATTCACTGTATCTGTTCCTGTAGACCCAGTGCTAGGAGTAAGACACGGTTAATTAAAATCTAAAGGCATTTATTTCTTGCTTATTGGCTTTGTGCAGTTTTGTCATTAATAAGTGACATCTGTGGTTCTTCACCATAGAGTCAATGCACAAAGACTCCATCAGGTCAGAGGATGATCAATTGGTCATTAAGTAAATGGGATCAATAGGGCCAAAGCCACAAGCCTTTTCAGCCCAGGATTCACATTTAATGCACATTATTTCACATTCAAATGGTTTTTAATGAGAACAAGCCTGCACTGTAAAAAAAAAGACGTAAAAAAACGGTGCATTGCATGGCAGCACAGGGTGCCAAACGCTTGCCATTAAGGGGAATAACGGTGATGCACCATTAACTGATGTAACGTCTTTACACAGCAACATGAGAAATGGTATACAGACTATACAAAAATGCTTAAATTGTAATCTGAAATGTCATGCTTTATCTGTGTAATTAAAAAACATGCACAGAACATGAACTTAAATATCATTCTTTGACTGTGAATTTAAATAACGTGTTTAAACCCTTATTTCACAAAACATGTTTTAACTGTAGATGTAAAAA
>JAUCMT010000013.1:674723-688009 GCA_032357475.1 Enteromius thamalakanensis | reverse complement strand
GACAGAGCAGTCTATGCTGGCTGTGCACAGAGACTAGAAAGAGAGCTGCTGACCACTCACAACCTTTAAGATAGTTATGTTCAGATAGTTATGTTCTGTGTTTTTTGAGTGAATACTTCAGTGACTCCTCCATGAAGACAGTAATTTGTAATAGTTGTGAAATAAGTTATTCACTGCTGACACTAAACTAAAGTAATAATGTAACCTACAAAAAAATCCCTTCCACTAATTCACAGACAGACAGGCTCGTAGAAGACGTCTCTGTGTTGCACATCCTGTCTTGCAGATGCAGTTTCCAGATGCAGTGACTCATTCACAGTTGGTGCGAGAGTCTTAATGAGACAACACAGAGCTTCTTCTTATTAAATATTACACACTGATGAATTTTACTTGTGATAAGATTAAATAAATCTCTATACCCTTCCCCTCTCTCTCTGCTGACCAGCGGTCTGTATGTGAAATTATATGTAGTTCTAGTGGCCGACAGAAGTCAATCATAGCTAAAGCCTGTGTAACGAACATCATTGCTATTCCTTGACCTAGCAATCACTTGACAGGCCTCGTGTCATGTTCTTTTTTTTAAAGCAATTGAACGCTTGAATAAGGTCCAATAATATACACTGTATATAATAATCCATGAAAACAACATAAATATATGCCCTAATTCTGTACCTTTGCATTAATATCGTCACTGATTGATATTAGATTTATCTTGACTATAAATATTAAAATCAAGATAAATCTTAATGAAGAATAACTGTTATAATAGTAATACAGCCCATATTTTTGTAAAAAAAACGGAATAAAATAAAAAGCAGGCATCAAATTTCTCAGATTAAACATTTGTTATGTTATATGTTCCATTGTGAATAAAATATCGGCTTGTGTGATTTGAAAATCTTTTAGTTCATAATCTCTTGCAAACAGCAGTCTTCTTATCAAGAAGCATTATAGGAAGTTAGGAGCTGGATGGCTTTTGGCTCTCTGTGTTTGTAAGGTTTAGTCCATGTCATACTGGATGCTGTCAAGATAGAGAGTGAGAGCTGCTGCCAAATCCACCTTTAGACCCAGCAGATAACACAGCTAACACATCAGCACAGCATCAGCAATTACCTTCCGTAGATCCTATCAGAGGTGAGTGCTGCAGCAGATAGTGAGGCTCAGCTTTACACACGTCCTCACTACAGATCTCAATACACCTGAAGAAATAAACTCACACCACAATACTGTATATTTATATTAATTCCATCTATCAGTGGAAATTGAATTTAAAATAAAAATGAGCTTTAAAAACAAATGGTCATGGGAAATGAATGCAATACGACAGACCCACACTGAGACATACTCTCAATACTGGAATCAAAAGGGTGACAATCAGCCCCAGGCTCCTCAAGATTGTTCTTACATCCTGATATTTCTTGCTGCCTGTTTTTTCTGAATGTTTTATTTAGTCTGTCACACTGAAATATTGGAATCTGTTAAAGGTTGCTCTGTTTTTTTCGTTAAGATCAATACTCTTCTCTGATTGCTTTTGAGCTTCCTTCACATTCACACAGCCAGGGTTTGCATCAATGATTTGAGATTGCCTTTCAAATGTTGTCTTTTACAACACCAAACCCCTGTCTGCATCTATCCTTTTCATTTCCTCTCTCCCTCTCTCTGGTTTCTTCTCAGAGTGAATCATTTATTGTGAACATACATCTCATATCATCATCTCAGCGGTCTGAGAGTGGTGACACAGACATAAAGACATAAACAGAGCTCAGTGTTTGGGCTGTGAACTGATTCATGGATATCATGTAGATCTTTCCACACAGCGTGAACTTGAAGTCTGTGGACATTTTATGTCTACTTACCGTATGTCTATGCATGTTTTTCTCTAATCAGGCGAGTGCTCACTTACTCTGAATGACATAACAGTCTTTATCACACTGTAAAATAATTGCTTGAGCCGCTCAGCTTGAGAGACGTGAGGGTATGCAGCACAATATCTCAGATCTTTAACAATAATTGTCCCCAGTGAGAGGTTTCCACTCCTCAGCAGTTTATCTATGGAGCAGCTCCGTGAGTCACACAGAGTTTGTTATCAGAGGAAGAGTGCTGTAGAGAGAGTGAACGACACCACACCAGTACTCACTCTCTCTTCTGGATCATACACCACTCACAGACACACGTGACAGAAAGAAAGCAGTCATCAGCAGCCCAGGTATATTTGTAGCAATAACCAACAAAACATTGTATGAGTCAAAATAATAGATTTCTCTTTTATGCCAAAAATCATTAAGATATTAAGTAAAGATTCCAAGAATATATCTTGCAAATTCACTAACTTTAATGCATCAAAAAATATGCATTGCTAAGAACTTTTTTTGGACAACTTTAAATCTGATTTTATTTATTTTTGCTGAAATGCAACCCGATGCCGAGGTCACATGGTCCACAGATGCTGCTGTGCTGAAGATTCCAAAACACTCCATGAAATCTTTAAAAACATTAATCAGGGCTTCATTTATAACATGACACTGGACAGTCACGTGCAAACAACACATTTCCTCACTACAGAGGATGTAGGCTGCTATACCCAAGTCACTGAACAATATGTCTGCCATACTCGCATCGCTACACAAGATGGCTGCCACATCCGGGTCACTGCTCAAGATGGCTCAACCCAAGTCTGCTCACGAGATGGCTACTGCTCATGAATCCTTGCATCCAAAGGACGTTGCCTCTCAGGAGGTTTCGCCAGTGGTTGCACGACCACTAAGGGTTATGAAGGATGAGGTTCCTCTGAAACAGATTATTCTGGTCGCTAAACCCTTTCCGTGCTTAATCCCAGACACAGAGTTGTCAGGTTTGGTTAAGAGTGTGGAGAAAATAATCCAGTGTCAGGTCTGGTGTCCGAACTTTCTGCCAGAAGTACCTATCAAAAACCCCTTGGTGTCCAGTCCACAACAATCGGGTCCCAATGCCGAATCACGGTCAGGGGAACTGTGTGTTTGCTCGATGTCCAAGTCACGGCCAGGAGTGCCGGTTGAAGTCTCTGCGGTGTCCAATCCGCAACAATCTGAATCTAAATCCAGGCCTGAGAGATCCTCAGACCGCTCCTCCCCAATAGCACCCTCCCGAGGGTTCAGATCCGCCGTGGCCATGTCAGGGTTCAGATCCGCCGTGGTCATTCAAGGGTCCAGATACGCCATCTGCCACTCCAGAACTATGTCATGCCGGGAGGCCTCGAAACACTCTGCTCCGGCCAGCCACCAGGGCACCCACCCGTCCTTCCCTCGCTCGAATCGTTGTTTGGATCGTCTGGAAGCTTCTCCTTAGAGGAGGGGTTATGTCATGAGTGCCCTCTAGCTCCACCAGAGGGCATCCGCATTCACCACATCTCTATTGGACTCGCTCTCTCACAAACTCCACTTCCAATTAGCCACTGTACCTTCACACCTGTTAGCACTCTGTCTCATCACCAGCTGCTGCACTCTGCTTCAATACCACAGTCTCACATCAGTTCTTTGTGAACTATTGACCTGCAATTTCTAAGCGTTAGAAAGGTGACATTAATGCATTTATACTGTATGCTTTGATTCTAGAGGCTGAGACGGGTCAGAGCAGGCACAAAGCAGCCTTAACTCTGTAAAGAGATCTGTAATGCTGCTCTGTATCTGCTCAGATTTCAGCATAATTAATCCTGCTGTGACCTGCTCCAGCCACTAGTATTAACATGTAGTTGTGATTGGAGTGTAAATGCATGCATGTCACCTCAGATCAACATGAAACAGTCTATGTAAAGACACTAAAAAAAAGATTTCTGAGGTTTTTGTCTCTTTTGTCTGTATCTGATTGGAATTAGTAATACTATGAAACATTATTTATAATCTAAAACAAATCTGGTGGGAAAGGTGTTAACTCTGTTGTATTTGTGTGATTGTTTGATTGTGTGAAGAGCAGAATGAGTGTGTGTGACACATTATTTCTCATTATTTCTTGCATAAACACTCGTTCAGAGATGCGGCGCTGTCAGGTGGTTTGACAGCTCGCGGACGACAGCACGCTGATAAATCTGATTTACACAGACGCCACTTCATGACCAGCCTCTCTGTCTGAACATTCATCAATAATGCAGTTACACTTCATGATTATTTGACATTGTCTGAGAGGGAGAAATGTTAATCTCATCTTCAGACATCTGTCCAGTCAGGAATGCATGACATTTCAAAAACTGACTTTTACACATTTGTTTAAATCAGTGGTTTTGTTGTCCGTCTGACGGGAAGAACTCATGTTCAGAATGATTTAAGGAATCATCTATGTCTGGATCATAAATGCTGCAGGACAACACACACTTAGTATCACATGTATGTGAATGTAGGAGTTCCTGCCAACATCTCTTAATGTCAAAATGACTGACAAGTGTTAAGATACACACTAAAATTAGATGAGGCATAGATGAATGTGTATAGGTAAATAATTTCAACACAGAATGCTTTGACATTTTATTATTTCTGCAACAAGATGGATAGTAGACTAAATAATGAACACTGAATCGTGTTCTTTCCACACAGAGCTGTGACATGAGTTCAGCTCTGGTCTTTCTCACACGTAAGACAACACAGATCAGTGTATCTGCTCACATCTGTCAGTGTTTCCATGGGGAGGTCTTCAGGCTGTTTGTTTATTAAAGTGCACTCCTGCAGTTTGTCTGACTTCAGATCAGAAAAGCTAAGCCGGAACTGAATTGCTCCTCAGTCAGATGTATGACTGTCCATGCAAGCTAACTGAAGCATTATGTGTTTTATTTGTGAGAGTGGGCTGATAGCTGCGGGGGAGACAGAGAGATACAGAGAGCAAACACACTCGTGATCTATCAAACAGAGCTAGGAGGATTATTCATGAACTAAATACAGTAAACAAGATGACTGTGTTCTTTTCTGATCATATTAGACAGCCATATTGGTTAGACAGACTTGTAGTTTATTGTTTCTCAACAGGTTTTGTTTCAGAGGCACTGTGCAATACGGTATCTTAGGGATGTATTTATATTTTTTTTACTTTTTCTGAATTACTCTAACAATTTTCCTCTTGTTTCTAAGTTTACATCTCACTGTGACATTATTTGACAGTGTTTTTATTTTTTAGTTCAGTCCTCTTCTCTGCTGATGCTTTGTTAATGACATTTTCTGCGTCGAGGTTGAGTGCGTATAGAAGCGCTGCACTGATCTGCAGTGGCTGGAATGAAATGTCACATGCTAATGGAGACTTTCATGATGCTGTTCACGGAACGCTGCCGTCTGCCAGAGCCGCTGAACTATTGGAAACTACACACATGAATGAATGCAGGAGTCAAACACATCCTCTCAAATAACTGGACCTGCTCTAATTGCAGGTTTTGCCATGACTTTCCAAAGAATGTGTATAAAACAGAATGTAGAGTGTATGAATGCTTGATGAGAAAATAAGGTAGTACAATTACTAAAAGCTGGCATAAATATAGCAAGCAGGAACTACGAGGTGAAGCCCAGCATTGGCAGCACACACCAGATACACCAAAATCTACTGACAAGGGTTTTTCAATACAAGCCCTTACAATACTTTGACACATTTTTTGAAAAGAGAATTATACCCATTTATATAATACATTTCAAAGCACTGACTCTTTTACATTTTACAGCCATCCAGGTCATTGTTCTTGTGTTGTATTTGTTCTCTGATCAGGGGAGCTGGCTAAAAGCAGTTCACGAAATCAGCCTGGTGTATATGGGAAATGTGTGTAACTGTTTAACTCAGTATACTGTACTCTACAAAAAAGGCTAGTTATAGTTTTGGACAAAAACATTTAAAAGGTCTAAGCAAAATTAGCCATTTTTCCAGATACTCTGAGATCATTTTTTCTTTTCAATATAACAAGTCATTGTAGTGTTAATGTCAACTTGGCCATGCTTGCCATCAAATTCACGGCTGCGTTAAACCAGAACACTTTAGTGTATGATCATGAACTTATTAGGTTTTTGTCAGCATGAGGTCACGAAGATCTGCACCAATTTTAGTGAAGATTGGATGAACCATCTAGAAGGTGTTCAAAAAAGAAGATTTTTATGGAAATCTAAAATGTTGGAAAATCTAGAGAGGTGATAATTTAAACCAAGGAATGCATTCTTATCTGCTGCAGTTCTGCGTTTCACTGTTTAGAAAAAAGCAAAAAGGGTTTGGAGTGACATGATACTAGGCAATAACAGAATTTACTGTTTAAATAAATGGTTTTCTGACTTATTTAACCTCAAATTCAGACAATATATCATGCATGATTTCTATGCTACTGTTTTAGATAAACAATAACTGTCCAAATACATTTGCAAATATACAAATGATTTTTGAATGTTTTTTTTTAAACTGATACTTTACAAAGGCTTTTTATTTCCTGTGATGTTTGTGCACAAGTACAGATTCCAGCTGATCAGTTCCTAAATTAATATCGCTGCCATTTTAACAGGATTACAATATTATATATAGTGCACAATATTCCATCACTAGATACACTGCTTGACAATATTAGCCTACATTTGTCCATTTCAGTCCACTCAGATAATGCCAGTTTCAGACCAACGTGTGCTCATTTGGCTTTAAAGCGTACAAACCCAGCAGCAGCAGTTGTTTTAGTGACTGTCTTATCAAAAAGAAGGAGTGATCAATTCAATTTAAGCCCAAAGCTTTAACGGCAGCTCATTAATCAGAGGCTCCTCTGAGAACACACTCACTGTAAATATACTGCCTGCACGTACATACAAAACACTGCGTTTGCACACAACATGCATTCATATATATATATATATATATATAATATATATATATAGAGACCTTATCACGTGTTTGCAAACCAAATGTTGTTGTAATTGTGTTCATATAGCAGTCCTTTTAAATGAAAAAAGCACATTACACTACTTTTAAATGCATTATTGAATTTTTATGCATCACAGACAACCATTTTTCTTAGTAAATATATTTCTAAAGATGCTGTTTACTTGACATCTCCCAGGTGTAGTAATAGCCCAAATAATCCATACATGCAAAGAATAGTTAAAAAATTAAATGTACTAAAATGGAATGACCCAGGGAAAAGGTATTGAACACGTGTACTGAAATGTATTAATGTACTTTTATAATTCATACAAAAGTCTCTGTTGGTAATGACTGCTTCAGCTCCTGTAGGAGAAACTATATGCATTGTTCAGGTGTGATTGTGGCTCATTCTTCCTCACAAACAGTCTTCAAATCTTGAGAGATTCATGGGCCTCTTCCATGAACTCTTAATTTCGCTCTTTCCATTCAGATCAGGTGATTGGCTGAGCCATAACAGCTTGAACAACACCCTTGTTTCATCTTCATCATCCTCGTAGATGGCAGTAGATTTTTATTAAGAATGTCTCTGTACATTTTTCCATTTATCCTTTCTTGAATGATATGCATTCAGCCAGTGCTACACGATGATGTTTGAGGTGATGTCAGGTGCTGTTTGAATTGAAACATGGTGTGTATTAAGACTTAATTTATGTCTTATCTGACCAGACTATATTCTCTCTGTATTTGGCCTGTCTGAATGTTGTGCAGAAAACAGCATGTTTGTTGATCAGCAGTAGAGCCTTGTGTGCCATCAGTTGGAACTGAATCAGTTAAAATTGATTTCTACTGACGAGGGGCAGGATTGATTTCTAATTTCTGATCAATTTAAGCTGGTGTCTTGAATTTACATGACTTTTTGCATGTCCCTTTTTTTTCATGTGTCCAATCCTTGTCAAAAGCACCTTTAGAAATATATTTACTGAGAAAAATGTTCAATATATAACATATAACATTTAGTGATGAAGCAAAATATTTCAGTATATATATATATATATCAATTATTAAGTCATTATAAATCTACACTTTTGATCTGATGTAGTTTAGAAATATATTTTGGTACATGAAGGTTGAAACTACATTTTTGTAAACTAAAGTATTTTATTTAAAATGTTTTTTTGAGCCATAGAAATATCATTGAGCGTCATTGTTCGCAACATATATTTAGCACATTGTAACACTCAGTCATGGGACTCTAGAGAGTGATCTGAGATCTGAGATCAGTGATCTGAGACGTCGTGACACACATATTGTGGCCACAAATTATTATTATTATTTTGTCAAATGGGACATGTGCATTTACTGTTGCATGTGCATGTTGACTACTTACATGATGTGTTTGTAAGTGAATCCTATTCTAATAACAGTTTTTGTCATTCAAGCAGTGGCAGCTACTGGTCTGTCAAATAGGGGAAGCTCATTTTCGGCCTAGGCTACATCATAAAATTGTCTATTTATTTAAAAGTAAATTCTGCCCTACGTTCCTTTTCAAGAAAATAGTCTGTGACCCTGTCGTACCAACTAGGCGTCTTTTCCAGTGACTGAATGAACAATTATAAAAAAATATTAAACTCTGTAAAAGTGAAACAAGGAATGTGGTGTATAATTGTGTGAAATGTATGAAGAAAATCAAGCAATTTTGCCAAGCAAATATAAAGAAAGAGGTTGCAGCCGTTTTTATTTCGACTGAACTTGAGAAATTCGCGATGGGATTGAGCGCGAATAGCTTCAGCGATTCCTTATAGTACAAAATCGCTGTCAGTCAAAATGAGATGCTATCTTTCGCCAGACCGTCCAATCATCACGCAGAAGCTCAGCGTCCAGGCCAGCCCACTCCTCATTCATCCCCAGAGACGCTGAGCGTCCGTGGGCGGGACATAATCGCAGCGTTTATCCAATGAGCGTCTAGTTTCAAAGCACTGAAAAAAAACACTCAAAGTAGCCTCATTGAAGTCAATGGACGCAGAGCTTCAACGGGGAAATGCACTGCGACGCTACGGGAATGTATGAGAAGAAAATCAAATCAGCAGACCTGCTATATCTAACTGATTCTGAACGAACTCGTCTTTGAGATGAACCTTTTCTAACGCATTTTTAGTCAATAAAATGTTAATACAATAGTACATAATTTGACCATTAATAATAATTTTGTGACATTATAGGGTGAGTTTCCCTTGCTTTTAAAGAAATCGCCACTGCATTCAAGATATGGCATTCCAAAGGGTTAGATCAACAGAAGAAGTGTTATTCATAACACACACACACACACACACACACACACACACACACACACACATTCAGAGAGGTTGTGTAGTGTCCTCTGTGGTGGCACTCGTAAGCAACTTTATAAAAAATGAAAATGACAAATGAGACACCCTACAGCCTTATGGCCTGATGGATATTACAGGCTTGCGGTGGCCATCATGAGTCTGCAAGTGCAAATAAATGAGTCATCTGGGACAGGGCCTGAAGTGTTTGGGTGGACGATGGTCCTGTTATCATCAAATGACTTTCAGCTTCACCTGAAACTACTTCACAGCTCAGTAGAAAACAATGCAACTGCTCGAATCAGCCAATCAGAGCCAGGACACATTAATAGATGTCTGAACGTCATTTCTGAGATCAGGTGTATATGAGTGTGTTCTCAATGCTGCAGAGTCTGGTTACTCCACTAGCGTTTATTCTTCACACAGTGAGCATCTATGTGAGCTAAATTGTGTGTTATTTATCACTGCTTTGGTATGAAATGCATTTACTGTAGCGACTTCATCTGTCAAATAACATAAACTGATCTCTCACTCAGACGCAAAACCCAACAAAGCTCATGTACTTGCAGGCCAGTCTTTTAAAACTGTTCAAACCTGAAAAAGACGGCATGGGCTGCATTTCTGCAATACTGTCATATATTCTAAAACTAACAGAACGATGAGATGTAGCTAAAAACCTTTATTAACATGTGCTGTATACAACAGGGAAAACGAAGCAATTATTTTGTACAGTCTTTTTATTGTCAGTAAACAACTGTGTGTCATTCTTGCTTGGGTCTTGAACGGGTTGATTTGTTTAAAGCTCATCGTTCTAAAAAAGCGAGGTGTGCTCTGATTGGCCAGCTATCCACTATACTGTGATTGGCTGCATACCACATGGACAGTAATGCTCTGCCTCTTATCATAACGTGATGCTGTGTCCCGACACCAAACAATAAAACACATTACAAAGCAGGCATTTGTTGATCCAGTGGAGACGTAATTACTGATGATCATAACTTAGTTCTGTCTTTTAATACGTGGTGTTGCATCACGCCATTAAACATAACACCATGTCTGCGTTCGTGATTGAAGAAACAACCCTTCACTGCTCAAAACTCACGTCTGAATAGTAAGTAGCTATTCTTTAAATAAGAAAACCTAAATATCTTGAAGGGTCACCAAACCCCCCTGTTTCATAAGTGCTTTTTCACACCTGGTTTGAAAAACTTTCTGAAAAGGGGCGTTGTTCACTGGGGGTAAGGGGTGGGGGAGAGTGCGGAGACTGCATTTAAGCATTTATGCATTTATTTTATTCTATGATTTTCCTAACGATGTTTATCATGCTGCTGCTGTTGTGCTGTCACCTGTTGCTCTCCTGTCTTGTCTTTTCTGAAAGTCATTATGATGAAATTAGTCATCAGTATTAGTTTGGCCCTCAGATACCATTAAATTAGTTAAACCACATGAACATGACTTAATTAACATACCAGTGTAAGAACACAATAGGCAATAAGTGACCAATTTAATCTTAAAATATTAGCAGATTTTTATATTTGAAAAAATCAACAATGCTGTAATTACATAAATATAATACTCAAACGTGCGTAGTATGTACAAATTTTAAATCAAACCATGTATGGAATACTAATTACCAAAAATCTCAGTTCTGTCTCTCTAGTACTATATATTTGAATTGCCCGTCAAGAACTTTCTGGAACTATTTAGACTCTACGTGAATCACGTGACGATCAAGCGTTTTGGACTTCCGATGTCGCAGCCCTCTCTCTGTATGGCTCTGGGTACTGTACAAGCCACGCAGCCAATGAGCGCTAAAAAAAACTGCGTCTACGTCACCGGCTCAAACCTAACTTTTAAAACCGGATGCACGAAATGGTTGCAAAAAGCGTAAAAATGACTAATTTCCACTTTGTAACATTTTTAGTGACATATTACATATTATTTTTAGTATTATATTACTGTTTTAAGCAATGTATAACATGTATATATCTGTATAATGTATGTAATGTAATGTAATGTAACTGTATATATCTGTAAACAACTCAACCCTTTAAAGGTTGTGAGGGGTCAGCAGCAGACTGTTCTTGCCTCTCTTTCTAGTCTCTGACATCACATCATATGACCCCTGTAACCAGCCGGTTGAAGAATAAAGGATGTGACTCTCGGTGATCTGTGCATTAGCTCTGAACCCTGTTTCTGGAAAGCCGCCTTTCATAATAAAAGACTCTGTGGGATAAGTAACTTACAGAGCGCAAAGAAACATTTCTATATATAACAAACGTCACAAATATTAGAAGAAAAACAGGATTAAATAATATCAAAATAATAAATAAATTTAGGGAACTAATTGAAATAACTGAAGGTTAGTTACAACCCCTGTAATCATCTAAAGGCTGTATTTGTGCACCGAGATCATTCACTATCAGCAGGGTCTGATAACACACTACTGTTGAGTTTCTGACCTGTTATTACAGAAATGAACACATGTCAGCCGGATGATGCATTCTGCTCTGACAACAAATTATGACAAATTATGACAATGTCAAAATACTCTGCATGTTTTTCCTTCAGTGTACACATACTGAAATCAGCGCACTTCAAACAGAATCCATTACTGGCATTTTGCAATATATTTAATCTAATAAAGGAAAAACATCAGGGCTGTGTTTTATATTTTATTATTCATTAATTTCTCTTGATGCCCAGTAATTTTGGGGAATGCTAAAACAATGAGAACACAATCACTAAACAATGAAACAGTTCTGGCAAGCCCAGAGTTTCTAACAAATGCACAAATAATGTTTCAGCAGCTATCTGTCAAAGCTGCAAAATGAAAAAGTTCATTAGCGTTTGGAAAAATGCTGAGCTGATAAATGAAGGCCCAGATTTAGTACCGCACTTGAGCCTTCAGTTATTAATCTGAACAGACGTTTGCGACATCGATGAAAATCAACAGCCTCATTAAACCAAACGAGCAAAGGACAAACGATGAAAGACATGTTTGAGTGATTCAGAAGTTTCCCTCAAGGCTTGAATAGTGGGCTACTGAGATACCTTCCTGTTTGATTATAGGCTCTAAATATTACCATAAAACACAACTACATTATTCCATCTCATATTAATCTGCAATAAAACATTATTATGGTAATATAGTTTATGTATGTTTATTCAATTAATACATTAATTATTATGTAATTACAAGCAGCAGCTCATTTGTAATAAATGAAAACGAATTCAACATCACGCCTCAGTGAGAACATGTTTAACATGTTTGATTCAGCACCAAATGTCCCATTACTGTGTATAGGAAAGAAAATAATACAATATTTTAAATACTAACATCATGATTTTCGGCAAAGCTGCTTTGAAACAGCATGCATTGTGAAAAATGCTATAACATAAATTTGAGCTGTCATTTGTCGTACCTCAATGCAAAAGAATAAGTAATAAGCAATGTACTAAACCATATGTCATCCCTGATAGCAATCTCTTACAGATTTATACCATATTACGTTTTAGTAAATGGTAATGCTTTAATGGCAATGCTGCTAAACCATATGTTACACCTACAAGCTGAACAGCTGAATAGTGTGCATTAAAGCAGAGTTTAGCATGTTCCGTGTCTCTGGTGAGGTTCAGCTGAGCAGCGCTGGATCAGAGGCATATGGTGATTGAGTTTGGATGCTGTGGAATAAGGTCAGAAGACTCAATTAAAATACACTACGCTTAATATTCCATGTGTTGAGGCACACAGTCTCAGATGCACACCTGTGCTTGCCCAGAGACATAAATCCAAGAAAACGGTGTGCCACAAATGCTGACGCACTATATTAAACCCGCAGTGGATGTGGAGTGCCTTATCACAGAATGATTCCTGAACTTATATTTAGCTGCAGAAATAAGTTACTGACTGAAACGTCAGATGTTAGTAATATGTCATCCATAGACAACTCATTCTCTTTAATACGACTCGAATACATGTATGGGTACAGAAATGAGTTATAGACTAATTCCACTCTTCCTTATGTAACGGAGGCCAGCAAGTGTGTGTTGTGTGAGTAAACCTCACTCCCCTGACCTCAAAAAGAGGCGCTCTAGCGATTGACGCTAGAGGTCATGGCCTTTAGC
>JAUCMT010000013.1:657366-668741 GCA_032357475.1 Enteromius thamalakanensis | reverse complement strand
ACCAAAAAAAAAAAAACAACAACTTTACAGCATGTTTCCTTTTCTATTTCTATTACTATTAATTTGCTAGCTATTTAATTCGAACCGTATTTGTTCTGTATTTTGACGATTTGTGTATAAAAAGCACGTTATACAGTGCATTTAATACTATTTTTTAATTCTGTCAATGGCATATTTGTCATTGCATAGTACCCAAAAATGTGCCTTAATATGACGGTATTGTTCATTTACAATGTAATGGTGGATCCCTAAAGAGTCTACGTGTTAGGAAAAGTCTAATACGCAAACTTTTAGTTGTTTACGTGAGGCAATAATGGTTACAACGTTTTGTTGTCCTTTCTAGAGACTAGTAAATATGGCTTTTCGTATTTAACATGCGGAGTATAATTAGTGGTCACTACTTGAGTAGCTGTTTCCAAAGCTTGGCAGGACTCTCCCCCCGTGCTCTGTTCACTTTTCGTTGTTTTGGACGTGTTCTCCTTCTCGCTGGGAGGAAGTCTCGCGGGATCTGGCGCGAGGCGGCGCGCGCTGACTCAGAACGAGCATAGGCTGCGTGTCAGTGCAGTCGACTTACAGCGGGCTGTGAGGAGAACTGGCGCCACCCTTTTGTCCCTAAATACAACTCTTTTCATACGCTAAAACTTCTTAAAGTTTCTTTAAACTCGCGCTAGAATACTTTTACTCGCTAGGTACTCGAGGAGGTCGGGTTAAACTCGTTATTTCAGCTCTGTTTGAAGTTAAAGGCTGGGCCTTTACTCGCGCTCCTGACGAGAGAAAAAGAGAAGCTGCTCTTTCTGCGATTAAAAGTCCATAAATGCTTTTTACCAAAATGGACCTGTTGAACTACCAGTACTTGGACAAGATGAACAACAACATCGGCATCCTGTGCTACGAAGGTAAAACACGAATACTTAACTTACTTTCTTCTCTGTAGTTTAACCAAATCAAGCATTTGTCGGTGAAAATAACGGACGCCCGTGACGTCACCGCGCCTCGCTGCACTGCTCACGATCTTTCTCTGTTAACTTTTATCGTACATGTTTGCTTAAAATGACCAGTTTTGGAAGAATGACTGAAAAGTTGTGCGTTCAATCATGTTGTCTCTGTCTCGAGAGATAAAAAGCGTTGTTGCTAACTTCTGGAAAGTGTGTGTGCTGCTGTAGGACGCGGTAAACACTGCGTTCAGTTTCTAAGAGCTCCTTTAATTACTGCATACAAGGGATTTTTCCTAATGTTTAAATGGACTAGTGAAGGCACCAAGTGGTTAAATGGTCAAACCCGTAATAAATAATAAACGGTTACAGAACTAAACACTGATTTGTTTTTTAAATGATTGTTAATATTTCAGACTTTTTATTAATTTGTAAATGAATGATGGTTTTATACATATAATATTCAGGAAAGTAACATAATAATAATTGTTATTATTTATTTTGAAGCACTTGCAGCACATGCTTTCAGATGAGTGCGTTAGAAATGTCTGGTATGTGTTCATCTGCTGCGATCCAGAGCATTTACTCACAGCATTACTCGCCTGCTTGCGCTTCTGTCTGCTGTGCCTGACGTTACCAAGCCTCAGGATTGTGCTGTGTGGTGTTATCTCGAGCATCATATGCTCTGCATTGAGTAGTAATCGGTTAAATTGTTCAGGGTTGATATCTGCTCCGGCCTCCTGTTGTCGGCCATCATCATGTCAAGAGTGCAGAAATGTGATACAGGCCTCCTGCAGACCTGCCTATATGATATATGAAGAGCTCTTTTTAATCAGACTTTTAAAGGAGAGTTGTGATTTACTAAATTGCTTGTACTTTATGACTTTGTTCTGTAAAATGATGCAGGTTTTTTTGTGCGTTTTTATGCTGGTTTTGATCATAAAATCAGTCTCTGCTCGGATTGAGTTTTATTTTGAGGCCACTCTAGAGCTGGATTAAGTTTTAGGCCTAACTTGTGTCGCTGTTTTGTGTGGTATGCTATATTCTCCTGTGAAGATACTCCCTGTGTTTATGTCTGTGAGTGATGTGTTCCCTGGTTGGTGACTCCTCTGCGTTTCCAGATAACTCTTCAAAACAATGTGTGGCTATACTCCAGCGGCTGTGTGTGCCTGGTGTGTCTTTACTTGAGCGGATGTCGGCTGCTTTGACCTGCTGGAACCATGTCCCTTCTCCTTCAGCTGGTCATGTGACCCAGTGACAGAGGATGGAAATACACAATCACAGACGCTTTTTGCTCGCTGTTGCACGGCTGCCACTTTAGCTATTTATAATGTGTGCCAGAGAATTTCCTGAGCACATGGCTAATCTATTACAGCTTCTGCGAGCCGAGCATCATCCCTTAAAATAGCTTTGTTTCTGCATCACTCGGCAGGGTCAGAACGTGCACGGTGCGGTTCTCTGGTAAAAAACCCAGCTTTGCTGAACTTTGCTTTGCGCTTTATCTGATACAAAATGAACGCCGCCTTTCAAAGGTCGCAGACGAGCTTTCTTATCTTTATAGTCATTGTTCTTCACACCAAAGATGATATTGAGGACTCTTAGCATGGGCCGAGAAGACTATAAAATCTGATGAAGTTGATAAAAATGTCTTGAATTGTAGACATTTATTGTACATCATGTTGACTTCAAAATGTAAAAGCAGAAGTGTTTATCCACTGACACTAGGGGACATAAGAGCTTCTGATAATAGTGCAATAGTACCGGTAATCTTAATAATAATTTAATCATATGAAAGAAAATAGTGATAAGTTTTCAAGTTAATATTTATCTGATCAAGGATGCATTTAATTTATACAAAAAGACAGAAAAAAGTGGTAAAACTGAAATGCATGAAATTATTATTTTTTTGGTTAATTGGATAAATTAAAATTAATTGCTGAAATTTAATAAAATTTGAAAGAAATTAATAGTGTTTAGCAAAGATGTTAATTGGATGAAAGGGGGTATTAACAACTTGCATTATTACAAAAGAGTTCTACTTTGAGTAAATATTGTCCTTTTTTAAAAATTGGAGATAATATATCTGTCTGTCATCTTTCCTGCTGAACAAAGGCTAAAAACAGCTGCTGGCAACAGAAAGAAAAGACCCCTGCTGAAGCAATACCTGTTCAGCAGTAGTCTCCTCTCTGCCTCGATAGTTCCCTCTCTGTGTGAACGAAAGACATGCTGTCTGCTGCCCAGAGAAGATCAGATTTCAGACGCTCTAAAGCAAAGAGGCCATTGTTCTGCAAGTATGAAATTAGGGGTTCATTTCTTTTATTGCATGCTTGCCAAGAAGTTGCAAAAGTGTGATTTGCATCAGGGGTTGTGTGTTATTTTGATCTTCTGTGAATGTAGGTGGGCTCACATCTGTAACTCAATCCCGTTCTGGCTTGACGTTTGAAGTCTCCAGTAGTAGGGGCAGACTTTGATCACTTACGCTCATAATGACAGTCTTTCAATAGATCAAACATTGGCTACATCTCTTCAAAAGCTGATAGTCATCTTTTATGACTCCTGCAGTTCCCAACAAAGGTTGCTCTGAGGTTTGAGCACACTTTAAAAGTCTCTGAATACCGAATCGCTGAAGTGTGAAATTCAACAAGGGAGCTGAAGGAAGTGTCATCCTCCTTGACATTGTTGATTTCTTCAGGTGTTCATGGGTGAGTGGTGTTCGTGTGCTAAGCAGAAGTCATGCTGGAGATATGTTTTCCCTGAGAAAGACTATTAGCGTTTCACATCAAACTTTGATTTCAGTCCCATTTGAGTTCTCAAAATCTAACTTTAGAGCAGAGCAATTAACCAAAGCATCATTTGAGAGTCTTGACTTGATCCTTCAGTTCTTCAGCATTAACACAAACTCAAGCTGAAGAAGTGATTGAGAACACTGCGGATGTGTAAATGTTGCTAGTTAAAGTGTATATATATTTGGCCAGGAGAAGTCATCAACATTGATGATAATCAGAAATGTTTCTTGTGCAGCAATCAGCATATTAGAATGATTTCTGAAGGATCATGTGACACTGAAGGAAGGAGTCCTCAATTACAGTTTAACAAATAGACTAGTTTTGGAAAGCATTATGGCCTTTTCCAACCGGCAATGCTGCCTTGCAAAGAGAAAACAGATTGTTTTGACTTAACTGTGCTACTGTGATTTGGAGAAATCTAGGTGTGAAAATGTCGGACATGTCCTATCTCTTTGTTACCGGTTTCAGTGTTGGTGTAGTTGCAGCATTTTAATTTTGTAGTGCAGAATAGACAACTCCATCTTAGTAACTGCAGACACGTCAGTGTGCTGACTGATAGTTGATAAATGTAACACAAGCACTATTTTGACAGTAATTGTTTTTTTAGGTATAAAGCAGTTTTTGGATCACTGTTCGGCCACCAGTTGTGCAAGTTCTTCCCACTTAGAAAGATGAGAGAGGCCTGTAATTTTCATCATAACTATACCTCAAATATGAGACAAAATAAGAAAAAAAATAAATCCAGAAAATTTAAAGAATTAATTTACAAATGATGGTGGAAAACAAGTATTTGGTAAATAACAAAATTTCATCTCAATGCTTTGTTATATACCCTCTGTTGGCAATGACAGAGGTCAAAGGTTTTCTGTAAGTCTGTTGCTGGTATTTTGGCCCATTCCTCCAGCAGATCTCCTCTAGAGCAGTGATGTTTCGGGTCTGTCACTGGGCAGCCCAACTTCCTCCAAAGATTTAAAGTGGGGTTGAGATCTTTAGATGGGCTAGGCCACTCCAGGACCTTGAAATGCTTCTTACGAAACCACTCTTTCGTTGTCCGGGCGGTGTGTTTGGGATCATTGTCATGCTGAAAGACCCAGAGACGTTTCATCTTCAATGCTCTTGCTGATGGAAGGCGGTTTTCACTGAAAGTCTCACGATACATGGCCCCATTCATTCTTTTGTTTATACGAATCAGTCGTCCTGGTCCCTTTGCAGAAGAACAACCCCAGAGCATGATGTTTTCACCCCCCCCAAGCTTTACAGCAGGTACGGTGTTCTTTGGATGCAGTTCTATTTTGGTTTTATCTGACCAGATGACATTCTCTCAGTCCTCTTCTGGATCATCCAGATGCTCTCTAGCAATCTTCAGACGAGTCTGGACATGTACTGGTTTAAGCAGGGGAACACGTCTGGCTATGCACGATTCGCGTCCCTGGCGGCGGAGTGCTTTTCTGATGGTAGACTTTATTACTTTTAGTCCCAGCTCTCTGCAGGTCATTCACTAGGTTCCCCCGTGTGGTTCTGGGATTGTTGCTCACAGTTGAGATCTTGCGTGGAGCCCCAGATCTAGGGAGATTATCAGTGATCTTGTATGTCTTGGCTGGTGTCAGGAATGTCTAGCTACATTTATTTTGATCCTCAAAAGATTATCAGTGGTCTTGTATTTCCTCCATTTTCTATTAATTGCTCCCACAGTTGATTTCTTCACACCAAGCTGCTTGCCTATTGCAGATTCAGTCTTTCCAGCCTGGTGCAGGTCTGCAATTTAGTTTCTGATGTCCTTTGACAGCTCTTTGGTCTCGACCATAGTGGAGTTTGAAGTGTGACTGTTTGAGGTTATGGACAGGTGTCTTTTATACTGATAACGAGTTCACACAGATGCCATTAATACAGATAACAAGTAGAGGACAGAGCAGCTGACTAAAGAAGTTGTTTGGATTACTGTAACAATGCACTTACATGAACGCAGGGTTACACTATAACAGAACATATATATATATATATATATATGCTTATACCACGCCTACTTATCAAAGGAATGAGTTTACGGTCAATAACAGGCTTAGATGAATACTTGATACTTTAGTTTGAATACTGAACATGAATAAATGTCCCCAAGTCTAATGTGCTTAATACAACAGGTGTGGTCATTTTAGCTTTATTCCAATGAATAGGGTTTATAAATGCACAGCCGTGAACTTACTGTATGATAATAATAGTTTACCTTTATATTTTAATATTACAGTTTTTATTAGATATTCATTTTATGAGACATGTCTTATTTGCTCTCGCATATTTAATATTGCTCTTTAATTGAGCAAAAACGTTTTATCCGATTACTTGATTAATTAATGACATTTTCAGTAGAATACTCGATTACTAAAATATTTGATAGCTGCAGCCCTAGACCGAATACTTATTTTACCCAGGAATTTACCAATTCTTTAAAAATCCTACAATGGGATTTTCTGGATTTATTTTTTTTCTTATTTTGTCTCATAGTTGAGGTATAGTTATGATGAAAATTACAGGCCTCTCTCATCTCAGTTCAAGCAGGAGAACTTGCACAGTTGGTGGCTGACTAAATGTTTTTTTTCTCCCTTAACTGAGGCTAGAAAATGCAAGTTAAATTTGTCTGCAGTAAAGTCCTCAACTTTCACCTGTACATATTGCTGTTCAAATATTGCTTTTGACAACACTGTACCCTCTTAATGTTTGTTAAAAGCAGAATGTTGTTTCCCAATTCTGTTCCTGGATGTCCTCCAGCAGTTCCCATTTTGGATGTCCGTCTTATCTGACCCGTCTCTTTCAGGTCCTGGAGTCTGAGCTCATTGGAGTTGAATGAGGTGTGTTTGATTTGGAAGGGTGTAGTGTCACTCTTTCTCTGGGAAATACTGCATTTGACACCTGTCTGTACAGGATTCCTCCCTGATAACAAATGAATGGCCAATAACTTTCAGGCCACATCTCCTCTTGGCTCTCTGGAGACTATTACAGATAGGCTATCGTGTGGACGTTTACTGTGCGCCACAGCCTTTTCTCTATTAGCAGCTCCAGCCCTGCCAAAAACAATGATGTCATTGCCGTTGCCATGGAGCGCGGTCAGACGAGCTGAAACATGCCAGTCAGGAAACTAGGCCGCTTGTTTTGGGAAGTACCTCATGAGCTTTATCATTGCTTTCCTTACGGGTGAAGTCGAGTAAATGTGTGCAGGGCTTATTTTATGAGGCTCGAGTGTGGGAGAGACACCTGGCCCGGTTATTTTTTACCATCTCTATTTATCATTTTACTCTGTAAATAACTGCACCAGTGCAGAAATCCAGGGCTGGCTCAATAAACGCATCTTATAAAGTTTCTCAGGCTTAGTTAACCTCCTCCCAAGTGGAAAGTCCCATTGGACAGAGCGTGCCAGTTGTAATTTTCCGGCCTAACTCCTGCAGAGTGCCTGTGAGTGCACCGAGTGCCCTTGTACTGTACTGAGAGGAATCTTACAGCATTGTGCCATAATGCTGCTTCAGATCCTAGCAACTCTTTGATTGTAAATCAAAGGGGGAGATTGGTTGTGTTTTACAATGCAAGTGTTGGACTTTGCTGTGCTCAGTGTTGTACAACATTTTCAGAATACTTTCCTGTGTCAGTCTATGCTTTTCTGCTCTGATGTGGAGGTATACCAGTTAAGTGTTCTTAAAAGAGAGGAAAAGTCATAGGAAGGGCTGATGAGTGAGTTTATTGTGATTGCTGCGGTTCTCTCTGTGATGTGATGTTTTATGATCTGAATATCAAGATCAAAGAAGTTGATGAACTTTCTTGTGTGCTCGACTGGTGTGGGATTTCATGGCTAGTATTGATATCTTGAGAGCTGAAAGTGTATGTATATTACAGTATTATATTATATAAATACATTTGGTGTGTGTATATGCTCTAGTTTAGTTCTATATGCACCACAGCATTCATTAACTTAAAACCGCGTAGATTAATCAAGCATGCAGGCTAGAAATTAAAGTGAAACATGAACATAAACAACATATTTAAAAAGTACCAGAAGCAGATTTTATTTTTATTAAACAAAAAAAATTCATTATGCCATCAGTGTTTTATATTTGAGATGATTTTCTTACGCAGCCTGTAAAGGCAGACTCTCCTGAAGCTCATCAGTGTTAATGACGCTCTCTTGTGTTTGTTGCAGGTGAGGCTGCTCTGAGAGGCGAGTCCAGAATGCCGTCCATTTCCCTGTCCTCTGCAGTCAGCAATCACAGGACGGGCCCTCCTCCCATCAGCCCCAGCAAGAGGAAGCACAGTGGGGACCAAGCAGACGACGACATCGACTGTAACAGCGAGCATGTGGCCAAGATGAGCCGGCTGTTTGCCGCACAGTTGTAAGTGGATCCGATTAACTTCATGTGTCTGGTTTTGGATGCATCTGACACACTGATAGACGCTCTCAGCTTGTCGTCTCCACCGAGTCTTTGGCAATCAGGTTCTTTTTGGAAAGCGTGGTACTCAGCTGAATTTAGGGCCATGCGGGCTGCGTTCCTGCAGAAAGAACGTGGGGAATGCTTGGGAATGTGCTGAAGACTGAGGGCTGAAATTCCTGAGATTCTGGCATTCAGAGCTGGAGCACATGGGCCGCTTGCAGCGCCTGGCCATGCCCTCGTGGCAGAGCATTCCCTGCATTCCAGCCCCGGTATGAAGAGCGCCACTCATTCGCAGGACACCAGATCTGCTCCCCGGTGAGAAACAGCCACACTGGTGCGAAGCAGAGCAGCCCTAGCTAATTTATGACCTGCAATTTGCTTGGTAAATTAGGAGCAGTGCATGAGCCAGTGTGAACACAACAGGCTTCTCAGCACGACAAGCTTAAATTAATCTGTGTTCGGGCCTCGTTTTACAGAACAGGCTGTTTTAAAATTTACACGGATTTACTTTTGCAGCGCTCTTGCTCTCAGATACATAAGCACTATTTGATCCTCATCTTGGCAAACAGTCAGATTTTGTTGCCTGTTGAAAGGTTTAGCAGTAGCAGGACACCAATGTACACCATCTCTTCTGAATTCACTAACACCAGTTCCCCTTAATGAGCCATTTTTTTGCAAAATGGACTCGATTGTGTGAGCATTTGTATTAACCTGACACTTTTTCTCTAAACCATTAAATTACTGATCATTAGTAAACCTGGTCACACTTTATTATAGGGAACCATTCTCGCTATTAACTGGTTGAATATTAGCATGCCTACTAACGTATGGGCTGTGCATTACTTAGAAGGCTTATACTTATACCTACCCAAATTCTAAACTAAATCCTCAACTACCATACTAACTTAAGCGACATCTATTGAGCTAAACATCAGTTAATAGTGACTGTATTAACTGACTGTAAACCACAGCAGAAACAAATGGAAGTTAGAGGATAACTTCATTTATAATGAGAGTATTTTATATATTGTAAAAATTAAATGTAATTTAATCCTCTCGCTCTCTCTCTCTCTCTCTCTCTCTCTCTTTTTTTGAACTTTTAAAACTTATTGTAGAGACAGGCCTGGTGTTTTGGGAAAGTTTTTGTTTTTCAAGAGCAGGAATACATTTGCATTTGAACTCTGAGTACGGAGTTGTTGCTGTGCCTCTGTATTGCTCCAGGACATGTGATTTTCATCGGGTGGAGGTGAATGAGGCGCTCTTGATTGTTTTTGTGGGGAGTTTGCGGCTGACACCGGACACCGCGGCTCAGGTTTCCATGAGGGTGTTTCTCTATAGAAGGGAAAGAAGCAGTGGGGGCTGGGAAACCTCTCTTTCTGTGCCTCTCCTCACTATAATCTTCTGTTGTTTTCAGTATTTCTAGCTCTCTGAAAGGAGGTTGTTCACATGTTAGTTTATGGTACAGTTTTGTTCTGGTCGTCTAAACGCTTTGTAGCACACTGATACAGGCCTCCTCGTAAGGCTAGTACAACTGGAAACTCAGGGAGACATTGTTGTGGAGTGGGCTTCGTGTCAGGGTGGGGGCCATTTTCTCGTTTTTCACTGCTGCCATGAAAACAAAGGGCCTCTTATCCGGTCAGCCCACTGCGTTCTGGAAGCTTTCTCCGGTCTGTCCCACCGGAGACGCCCCACTGTCGACATCTACAACAATAAGAGTCCCTCTCCTGTACTAAATGTTTTGCCGATCAGAAATGCAGCAGGCCTAATTCATGATTTGACTTTGATTTCACCCAATTTTTGTAAATGTTTTCCTGACAAGTGTGTTTCAGAGCGCGCAATGGACGACAGCTTGTGTTCCTGCTGGGAACTCAGAGACTCAGTCTTTCTCATGCACCCGTGGCCAGCCAAACGAAGAGTCATGCGCAGGCCGTGCCAGTGTGGTTAGGCTTTATAAAATAATGTTTTTCTGCTAACTTTTATATGTAAACAAGCACATGACTGGCTCATTGGTGTTTGGATTATAATTTGTCAAAGCAGTGAAGTCTGAAGTTTGAACCGATTACACACGGTGCTCATGGATCCAAACTCTCAAACTGCCATTTGCCTTTTTGGCTGCCTGTTTAAAAACCTGAGCCAAAAATAAGCAACCTGCCAATATGTTCTAGTTCCTTCAGTAACCATATTTACAAATGGGGTGCTAATTAATTCATTAAGAAATATAAATGTTACAGGTGGTAAACATGTCACACTATTAATAAACTTGTTGGCTGATGATCAAAAGGACATTTTTTTTTTAGGATTTGGTCTAAAAATGCTAGAACTATGGCTGATCGTGAGCAGCGTGAATGGGGCGGCTCTGTTACATTTCCAGAGAACGGACTGTTTGTATCCTGTGGTTCTGCCTTCCTCGCCCTGATTTCTCCCAGATGTTTCCTGTATCTTTGTGGGCGAGCTTCCAGTGACTTAAAGGAGAAATAAGAGAGAAGTCTTCCTGCCAAGATCTGTGAGGTTTTCCCGCACAACTGTGAAATGCAATTATGAGAAAACGTCCCCGGTTTTATTGGCCTGCATCTGTGACTGAAGCGAGTCTAGCAGAGTTCAGATCATTTTAGTGGAGTTCAGAGCAGACTTTATTGAAGTACGGTAAAAGACTTAAAAAGGGGAAGTGTTGAAGTCACAGTAAAGCACTTGCTTCTGTTTTTGTGCATACTACTTTTTACTACGACTGTATGTTCAGTGATTGTTGCATGGCTTCATGAAAACACACGCATGTTTCTTGTTTTAATGGAAAAATGCATTTGTTCTCGGAGCAAGTCTTGAAAGCACCGGTGGATTAATGACAGAGCATTTAGCTAACATCAGAGAGCAGCAGCAGGAACTGAAAGATCTCATCAAAGGGCTTCATCGCTGTTTCTTTTCAAAGGATCCTGGGTGAAGAGGCTTTCAGCAGATTTTTCTGAATGTTATTGTGCCCCTCCTGACCTAACTGTTAATAATGATGCCTAAACCATATACAACATTGCGTCCTTGTACTAGGGCTTTCACAGCAGCAAAAGCTTGTCTTGTCAATAGTGTGGTGGTGTATGGAGTACAGGACAAACAAAGTGGCTAGGGCTGCAGCTATCGAATATTTTAGTATTCGAGTATTCTACTGAAAATTCCATAGAGTAATCGAGTAATCGGATAAAACATATTTTTGCTTAATTAAAGAGCAATACTAAATATGCAAGAGAAAATAAGACAGG
>JAUCMT010000013.1:639524-649593 GCA_032357475.1 Enteromius thamalakanensis | reverse complement strand
TTACACCTATGAAGAGAGAGACCCCAGAACACATGGAGACACTACAGGAGTGTGTGTGTGTGTGTGTGTGTGTGAGACGCAGGTTTAATCAAGCACTAGTTTAACCAGGTTTGCTGTTAAGATGCAATATAAACAAAAATGCTTCAAATTATGTTTTAAAGAGTAGTCTAATAATGGAAGGCCACTTCTGTAACTGAAACTAAAAAGATGATTGACACTTTTTATATCACAATTCTTTTTTTTTTCAGAATTGCATAATATAAAGCTTGACTTTAAAAAGTCAGAATATCTTGCCATTTTGACTTTATAAAATTGGCTATTTGATCGTGGTTTTAAAAATCATTAATCTGACTTTATAACCAGTTTATGTCATGCCATTTTTAAAATAAAAACGCAGAAACATTTTTCTTTTTAATGTTTCATTACATTTTATCCATAAAATATAGATAAGATAAAAATAAACCCAATACATTTTTCCAGCAATAATTGTTCTTTTGTCTTGTGTTCCTGAAGAACATGCGGTTCTGGAATACAGAACAACTTCTGGACTCAAGGCTAATTATTTCAACAAATGAAATCTTCCAGTTGAATTAATTAAATATAGAAAATAAAGTTTGAGAACAAGCAGCTGTTGTCAGAACAGAAGAGGTGGACAGTGAGACTCCACACCCTGCTTCAGCCTGTAATTACATCAATCATCTTAATAACAGTGCAGCGCATGTATCGCTCAATTACTGCGGCCTCATGTTACACACATCAACACCAGCCCTCCAGCATGTGTGTGTGTGTGTGTGTGAGAGATAAACTAACACTAGACTGTGTTTGTCTTGATTCTGAAGTAGTTACTGAGAGAGCAGCAGCTCACATTAACCTGGCATTACAGATCCTGACAGGAACTCAGATCATGTGAGACGTCCTGCTGTTAACAATTCATCATTAAGTACTCTTTTAAACGTGCTGGTGACATTATACAAGTTTACAGTGAGCGCTTAACTGCTTTAACTTTCCATCTATTGATTTATTGGTCTAATTAATTAATGCTATTTTATCATCTTATTGATAATTG
The DNA here is from genome assembly GCA_032357475.1 of Enteromius thamalakanensis. Taxonomy (NCBI): domain Eukaryota; kingdom Metazoa; phylum Chordata; class Actinopteri; order Cypriniformes; family Cyprinidae; genus Enteromius; species Enteromius thamalakanensis. Next base: position 648,527 of record JAUCMT010000013.1, on the reverse strand, counting down.
AGTAAATATAATAATTTTACAAAATAAGAATAGTGATAACATGCACTTTAATAAAGATTTATTCACATCTTTTAAAATTCTGCTTTAAAGGAACACTCCACTTTTTTTGGGAAAGGCTCCTCCTGCATCTCCCGAGAGTTGATACGGTGCCGGACGCTCTTGCTTGCACAGAGAGCTGAGGACTATCACTACACCGGCTCGTCCATGGCACCGCAGCACACTTCCTTAATTATTACCATTCTTAATGGGAGTATAGTTCCTAATCATATCGGCCTAGAAAATCCATTGACTTTTATTGTATGCAAAAAATAAATCTTGAAAACAACCCCATACAGGTTAGGACTGACAATTTGTGTGAAGCTGATAAAAGGTGCACACACACACACACACACACTATCCTTGTGGGGACTCTCCATAGGCCTAATGCTTGTTCTACTGTACAGTACTATTGCCCCACACCAACACTACACCTAAACCTACCCCTTACAGGAAACTTGCTGCATTCTGTGTGATTTAGAAGCTTGTTTCCTCATGGAGACCTAACAAATATCCCCACGAGCTCAAAATTTACTAGTATTCCTATCTTTGTGGAGACAATTGGTCCCCATGAGGTGATAAAAACCTGTACACACACACACACACACTTTATAAAATGTTTCTAAATTTGATCTTACCTTCATTTCTCAGATATGATTATGTGTGATTTATAGAATAAACGTACGAATGGAGTCAACTGTAACGAGTGCAATGACGATGAAATATGTTGTGTTTTCCCAGCTGGCAACCCGGGGTTCTCAAACACAACGGGGTAAACTGACGTCCTGTATTCTGGGCCGGAACGCACATTTTAAAAGGAGAATAATTGACTGCAGCATTGTTTCAAATAAATAAGTATGTTAACTTAGCATGTGTCTTAAATGTTAAACATATTATAGATACAGCACCTTTAAGTGTACACACACTCTACGATCCAATCTCAGCACACACACGCTGTCTCAGACTGAGATGAGATACAGAGTCAAGCAACTTGTCTCCCAGAGGTCATTCTGTCGTCTCAGCATCAGAACAGGTAAACACACCACAATAATCATACTAATAAAAGAGATGCACAAGCCTTATTCTACTTTCAGCTTCTGTTAAGCCATTTCATCGCCGTTACTGTTACAGCTTAAAAACATGATTTATGTCATTTCTACACTTTTTTATGCTTCACATAAGCATAAAAACATCATACACTGTAAGAAATAAAGGTACAGCAGCCATCACCTTTTCAAAAGGTACAGGTTTGTAGCTAAAGGGTCCATTTTGGTACCTTAAACGAACATATCAGTACTTAAAGGTTTCACAAATGGGGCATTAGTTAAATTAAAATATTAAGCAACTTTTACAAAAATGTACAGAACAATGACACTGTCCTGTTTGAAGATATCTTCATCTGAGACCGCTCAAACCTGCAGTTTAGTCTGAGACTAGCTTAAGTCTGGTCTGTGACACTGAGGGAAAGTGTATATATTTAAACCTAATAGCTACAAAAGTGTACCTTTTGACAAGTTCCCGCCTGTCATGTTTCGTGTCTGTCTGCCTTGTCCCCCTGTCTCTGTAACTTTGGTTTAGTCCAGTCCTGTCTAGATTTGGTTTGTTCCTGTGATTATGTTGTCATTAGTTGATTGTGTTCACCTGTGTTTTACCAGCTGCCCTCAAGTAAGTCGATGTTAAAGTAATGTTACGTGATGTGCGTGTCGTGTTTTGCTGCCCCGTCAGCCTTTGTGTTTGTACCGTTTAAAGTTATTTATTAAACATTTGCATTCGAAGATTCCTCCTCTTCACCTCTCTGTCTGCACGCATCACTTCCTGGACCGAGCGTTACACCGCCCCTGTGACAGCTTTTGTACCTTTATTTCTGAAACTATAAATGATTTAACATAATAAATCATGATCACTGAACAGTTTATACATCAGCTTAATTCAGATTTAAAAATAAATTAGTTATTAAAGTAAAAATACTATACAATTGTTGATGGTTTGTTTTAATTATTGTTATATTGTTCATTGTCAACTATTTAGAATTCAAGTATCAGATTTAGCCTAAAAGAAGCTAAACAATTAAAATATAGTATTAAAAAAGTAAAAGCGAAAACTATTACGGTTTATATTAATCTAATTAAATGGAGCTGGATTTAGACTTTCATGAGCTGTAATCTTTTATTTTACATGTAATGAATCTACAGTGTATATATGTTTCAAAGTTTTGCACGATATTTGCATTTTTTTTTTACACAAACCTGTATATATTCTTAGAGTTCACAAATAGCATGATGAAAGATTTATCTTCAATGTAAGAGTTTTTTTTAACACTACAAGACACATTGATACATCAACTACCCCATATATATAGAGAGAGAGACAAAAGAAAAGAAAACAAATGACTGCAGTAAACATTACAATTAGTGTCAAAACAGCATGCTGCAGAACAGCACTTCCTGTTCACTTAACACTAGTCATTTCCATACTGTGTTGATTGCATGCAAGGCAATGTTTCCTCCAGCATTCAGAGCGAGTGTGTGGTCTGTGTTTGGGTGGAGTTACGCTGTGCTCAGGAACACTGGCTGACGTGGAAGGGGAAGTTTAGTGTGCTGCTTGGAGTAACTACACAGCCTGGGTTTTTCCCTCCTCACGTCCCTAAACTCCTCCTCCGGCCGTCCTCCGAACTCACACACACACACAGCTCCACGCTCGCTCCCTCCAGACCATGAGTCACCGCTTCAGCCCAAAACACACACACACACAGCCAGTGTAGAAACTCTGCTCAGTTCTGCTGTAAACACACTCGTACTGTACTGTACAGATGGAGGAGGCAGGAAGTGAGCATGGTGAGAGAACAGACTGACAGAAAGAGCAGCGAGTGAAGCACCGCGGATGGTGTGGAGCGCTGCAGCTGTGGTTTGTTGTTGTTGAGGACGGATGGATGGAGCTCATCCTGGCTCCGTCTCTCTCTGTGACACACTTCCTGCCCCACATATCCAGGGAAAGGCCATTTTAGGGTGCTGCTCTTTCCGGACTGAGCTTTCTTTCCACCACAGATAAAAAAGAAACACTAATGTGACTTGCGGCGAAGCATAAGGACGATTTAAAGGAAACATTCATCCCCAAACTGTTATTATTTACTCATATCTTTAACCCGAGCACACACATCACTAAATGAGATGTTAGCAGAATGTCCAGCAACAGTCAAAGTGAACAGGAGCCCTGCTTGATAGAGAAATAACATCATTTTCTGGATAAAAAAAAAAGAAAAAGCGATTGCAATTTAGAATGCAGAAATTGTAATATTGCTAATATAGTAAAAAATGTCTAGTTTGCTGATCCGTCATGTATGTTTGCTGTTTATTCAATACATTACCAGTTTATTCAATAAAGACAATTAACAGCCTTGCTTCCGAGTACTTAGTTAACCCGACACAAAAAGCGGGATCATTTAAATTCATTTTGTTAAGGATTTCTATTTTGTTGGTAACAGCCGTTTATAAGCACTAGTACGGCGGGAGATGTTCAACTCAAACCCAGAGGAGCAGAGATGAAGCAGCATTTACTGCAGACTGCTGAAGAAATGTAGCGCATGCATAAATACAAGAGATTTTCTTCTTTAGCATTCAGGTGTTGAGTGATTTAAAGAATACTTAAAAAACATTCACACCAAATCTGAAGTGCACTTAATAATCACTAAGCATGACTAACTCATCACAGATGAGTTCCTGATGATGATCGGGTCAGTCCGACACGAGGCAGGTGTGTTTCAGGTGTTATATCTGCAGGAGCTGCAGGTCTGAACACGCACACTTCACATACGTCCACACACGCCGCTTTGGCAGGTGGAGCCGAGCTTATCACAGCATCTGAGAGACAGCAGAGCTTCATCAGACGAGGAAAACAGAAAGCCTGCAAGCGCAAACCTGCCCTGCATAATTACCAGTGTGACGAGCAGCCGCTCCAGTGCGGTCAGACACACACACACCAGACCTCCTTAAAGCCAGGATTGGAGAAAAGATCTTTTAATGAGAAAGACTGGAAGACTTTCAAAGAAGAGGGCAAATCATTTGAAACCAGAGAGGAGCTTTTTTGAGAAGCTGAGCCTAGATCAAACACAGCTCTCGCTCCAGAGCCACAGAACCAGCCAGCGCCGTTAAGATCTCTGTGCTCGGGTTTGATGTACATTCATCCTGAGGAACACCATCTGAGCTTCTAAAGAGTTCATCACTACGAGTTATTGTGTTACGACATTAGGGGTCAAATTAGTAGTCCCAATACTCTCTGATGTGAAAAGAAAACTGCAATGAAATTTGGCTAGTGGATTATGCATGTTAAACCACTCCCTGTGCACCCGGTTATAAAAGGTTGTGGACACCACCCTTGATGGCAGGGCAGCTAGGGATTGCATAGATATTCCCCAGGTGGAGAGAGTGCTTGAGGTGTAGAACACCACCACCTGCAGGAACCGCCCACACCTCTCCTCCAAGGCCTGTAGAAGCATGCGGCGCTCGTTGCTAAAGCCTACGGTGCTGCAGGTCAAGCAGCCTTTGTTGTCTCCAGCCTGTTTCCCTCCAACTGGCCTTTTACTGATAAAATGGTGCGCATGATGATGTCAGCTCTAAAAAAACACTTGTCGCATAGGTTTTGGTGTACCGCAAAACAAATTTCCCTTAAGCTGTTTCAATACATAATTTTACCTATTGTGCAAATCATATGCAAATAGTCTGTTCTTAATCCAATTAAAAAAAACAGCCTTAGCCCATTATTAAATGATATAGGCCTACATGATAAAAACAAGTTTAATGAGTTTTCAGGTTTTTGAACTGTGTTACAGACTATTGAGATACTACAGCATCATAAGCAGGTGCAGTTTTATTATTCTTTTTTTTTCTTGATTAAATTTTATTAGACTGTATTGGAAATAGGAATGTTAAGGTAGGTTATTTTATTTCTCCTAACTCACAACTAGACATGGGCCGGTATGAGATTCTGACAAAAATATCCCGGTTTCATGGTATCGCTGTATTGTAATTACTGCTCTGCAATCTTATATTTAAATGCCTGGGTAAAAAAACAACAACAACTCTTTTTCCCAACTAAACACAGGATATTTTATTTTAGGAAACACATAGAACATATAGAAGGAAGTTTCATATTTCTAATAACACTGTACTGTACTCAAACGTATATATATATATATATATAAACTAAAACTATAAATAAACTTTAAACAATACCTTAAATTACATGAAATAAAGACAAAATCAATAAGAAATAAATCAAAGCTAATGAAACAATAACTAACATATGGTCCAATGCCATGTCTCAAGTCAAGTGAATTAGAGCCCTGCATTTAGGCCCGGTGCCCGACGGGGCCCGACTTTTTTACGCAACCTGGGTCGGGCTTCGAGCTAATTTTGATGTCATAGTTCAGACGCGGGTCGGGTCTAGGGCCCGTTTTAAGCTTCTCTTTATTTTTATATTTTAGACATCCGTCAATTAATGATTAAAAGATTGTCATGCGACGCCGGTGAATACATCACGCAGAGAGAGAGCAGCCATCAGCGCAGATGAAGAGTTCAAACATAAAATTAAGATATTTTTGATGAAACGTGAGAGCTCTCTGACCCGCTATAGATGTCTGTAGTGCCAGTCATTTTACAAAGCTATGAGAATACTTTTTGTGCAAAAAGAAAACAACTTAAAGGAATATTTCCCCCCAAAATACAAAAACTACCATCAGTAATTACAATCAGTTTGTTACCTGGAAGCCTCTAATGTGTAACAGGACGTCTGTAGAATTTCAAGAACAACTTCTTGTCAAGGAAACTAAAGACTTGCAGTGCAAGGAGGCACAAACTCATTCTTTCACCTTTCTCTTTGGTGTTTGAAGGCACTCAATGACACAAATAGTATCTACAATAAGACACAAAACAACTTTTGTTAGAAACATGTATAGAGTGTTCTTGGTCGTTCACACAATAATCAACTAAAAATCTTTCTTTAATCTACTTTTTCCTTTGTTTAGTTTTTTTTTTACAGTAATGAAAAGTTGTCTACACTGTTTAATGATGCCATGACTGACACTATGAACACCAGTAATAGTGAGGCTTGCCTTAGCTAACACCACTAATTACTGCGTGCACTAGCTAAAGGCTAAATCACACCACAGTAAAATGACAGATTTCATACGAGCAATCATTTGTGGATGGCATATATACTTCATTTTAAACACTATGTGGGACAACTAGAATCTGTAATATGGGGTTTACGATGACAACTCACAATAGGTGGAGATAATTAAACCCTCATGGTTTAAAACCGTTACCTTTATCTGGACTAGCCTAAAAAACAGAGGAAAATCCAAACATGGGGATGATCCTATCTCTCACTCCCATGCAGGTTTGAAGATAAGGGCCGGTGTGATGTGGCCCCTAAAGGGCCAGAGAGGAGATAACAGTGCTGTCGGACAGTGCCAGGATCAGTCGTGCTCCATCTGGAGCCATGAGAACAGATAAAAAAAAACAACATATCCAAATGATTTCTCCCAGCCACAACACTCCTGATCAACAGCCAGAGCTGTAATCGCTCATCAGTCATTCCCAGTCATCCCCGCTTCATTTCAACAGAGCTCGAGTTTGATCCCAGCTTATACAATGTATAAAAAACCTCCTCTTGCACCTGTAACAACATCTCTCTCTTCCAGAACCAGATCACGAGGTCCTGCCACCCTGCATGACACTGCTCTTGGAGAGAGAGTCCGTTTTAACACTTAAAGCACATGGATACTTTATTTAACATTTACATTTATGTAGCAGTAAAAAAATTGTCATCATTCAAAGGCTTGAATGTAAAGCAGCTGTTTCCTTCACTGTATAAAAAATAAAAAAAAGGGTATTGCGATTTTTATCTCACAATTACGAATTTTTTTCTCTTCACTATCTTTCTGGCAAAGCACTGCGATTCAATGATTGGGTCATTGTTTATTTTGTATGCTTCAAGCTAGATCATTTTTTTTTACCATCAGTTAGTTCAGTTACCATCGGAGCATGTCAAGTCTAAGTTACCATCTCCAGGCGAAACACCCCGGTGTTTCACGTGACGCCTCCCCACCAAGCAAGCCACAACCCCGCCAAAGAACTATACCTGAGTGCGGGCGTCGCAGCAGACCCTTGGATGTAAAGAAGTGAACCAAAGCGATCGCCAGATGGGTGGCAACTGATTGCAGACCAGTCAACATTGTTGAAGATTCAGGTCTCAGGTTGGCAAGTTCTGACCCAACTTACACGTTACCATCGCGGGGAACAATTGTTGCTCGCATAGAGGAGCTTTATGAAGCTATTTTTTTACATCCATGTGCAGCACAGGTTAATTACAAGGATGACATTCTTCATTTAAGACTAGAAAATTTTACAAATATCCCGCTGTGGCCGTCAATGTTTTAGACTGTTTGTCATAACCGAGTTAGAAATTTCCTACCAGTGTTACATATCACTTGATTGCTGTTATTGCTAGCTAGGAATTGTTTTGCTAATGATATCACTGTTTTTTGAAGTATCTTAAGAGAGTGGACTGATAAATGTAATCTCTCAAAGTAAGCACTATGTTACTTTATTCATTCTAATAATCGGAAGTAGGTCTACACTGCAGGTCAAAAAGGAAATTTTATGTGTTCTTTTGATTCCCATTGAAAACTCTGGGAAAATATGCACGCTTAGAACTGCCTTGAAATGCGAAATAACAGAATTTTACATGTGTAATCCAAACCGCGATTAATCGCAGTTAACTATGAAGCTTCGGCGATTAATTGCAATTAAAAAAATTAATCATTTGACAGCCCTAATTTAAACACAAAGAAACTGTTTCATAGAATGTAATTTTATTTAAACTGAATTGCAACAAATTATAGTAACGCCACATTTTATTGTCGGTAATGGCGTTGTAACGGGGGAGACAATAATTCGTTTGATTACTCGTTACTAAAGAAATAACGCAGTTAGTAACGCTGTTTATTTAAACGCCGTTATTCCCGTCACTGATAATAATCACTAACTAGTGTCAAAAGAAGGAGCCCATATTCGACAGATAAAGTGAACAATATCACGTTCAGCGTTTTCTCCCCCATAGAAGTCTATAATAAGAACACAGCTTAACGGACGCTTCCTTAACAACGACTGGGGGAAACCAAACTTATGTCAAATTTTATTAATAGCAAAGCCTTGCCACTGTCAGTGGTTAACAAGTGATTAGCATGTTGTTTCTGTTATGAGATGTGTGTCATGATGCAACAGTAGAGCTGTCGGCACATCGGCAGAATAAATGTGGCTGGTGCTGAAAGCGGCTAATAATAAAACATTCATTCACACTGGAGAATGACTTCTAGTGAAGGGGCAGTAACGTGAACACTCACTATAGGAGGCAGCTCTGCTGTTATATATGTGCCGCTCAAGCTGTGAGGACACTTGTGTTTCTGCAGCGCTCTGCTTCATGTGTTTGTGTGACTCAAGCAAGCTACAGATGTTTAAAGACAGATTGAATCTGCTTATGGATGATAAAACTCTTTTTCTGCTGTTAGTCAGCTGAACAGTTCTAAACAAGAAATACACATATTGCATTCATTCATGGACAGACACTGTAGCAGAAACACGTGATCTGGCTTTGGTTTAACGATCAGCTATATAAATATAAGGGCTAAAAATGCACAGCAGTAACTTATATAGATATTTATAAATGAGCCATTTGGCTTCAGTTGGACAGGCAAAATAAAGACTGGAGTAGCTGTGCAGTTTGTCAGAAATAGAAAGAGGTGTCCGTCGACTGAAGGCTCCCTGCCACACCATAGACAGCACCGCACACGTTTAGCCCTGAATAATGAAGAACTTAGTGCCTGTACTTCAGGTGCCTTGACAATATTTGCCCTCTCTCACACAAGCCTGCACGTGCCACCCCTCCCAACCCCTGGCTCTCTGATGTTCT
>JAUCMT010000013.1:606094-630689 GCA_032357475.1 Enteromius thamalakanensis | reverse complement strand
CACTCCAATATTTGTGTTCAGCTGTTCTGGAACAGTGTTGAAACACAACTTAACACTGATTTCTAGTCGTGTCTCTTGGAAGCACAACAAAGTACTATGGGGAACTTGAGGGTACAAATGATATGCATACAAATGTTTGCATTGTGCCTGGCGTTGTTCATTGGTGAGGCATCGACCAATAAAATGACTTCATTCCCACTCTCTCAAGTTTGCATGTAACAAGTGCACGAGTGAGTTTTTCTACAGGGATATCGCAAAAAGAGTAGCTAAAGTCCGAGCGCTGGGATTTGAGGTTGTACTGCCAGATCTGAGAGGATGTGAGGGAAGACTTGTGGTGTACAGCGCAAAGATAAATGTGTTTGTCGTTTTGTTAATGTGAATGACACTTTACACATTTGTAACTATTAATCTGCGACTTCGAATTGAAAACACAGGTGTTCTGAGTATTGTCTGTGTGCAAATAGATAGATGCAGCCTTTCACATCGGAGCTGTGAGAATACATTTCAACTTACATATTCATTTTACAAGTTCTCGAGTTTTGCTACTGTTCATAGTTTTCAGATTTAGCTGTGTCTGACAGGGATAAAATGAGGAAGCCGAGTGTAGGCCTAAAACAATGGCTTCCTTCTCATCATCCACACTCCAGCCCACGTCCGACGCTAAATACCACCCCAAACAGAAGAGTCCTGTGAGTCCTCACTACATCCCACACCAATATCACACAGCCCAGTGTCATCTACAGCCAGGAGGAACCAACAGAGACCACATCAATGCACTGAAGACCAGCTGGAATCACGAGCTTCAAGTCCAGCAGAAATTCAACTTTCTTTAAACATCTACATGTTCACAAGCACAAGGATCAGCTTTTGTCTTCCACTATTAACAAAGCACCATTACCACCATGTACATGAACAACCTTTTTTTTTTTAATATTTATAAATAGTTACTTCAAGGTTACTTGGTTTTGTAAAATTATTTTGTTACAGAGGCAAAGACGAGATGACATTAAACACTAACTGAATATATCAGCCTGTAATATTAAAGATAAAACTGTTTATTAAAAAATAGAAACTTTGTGTCTAAAGATAGAGAGGAAGAGAGTTTCTCCTTGATTTTATTCATCTTCATATCTGTATAATATATTTATTGCTTCGGCAACATTGTGATCATTCAAAGTTTTTGAGTTGTACGTTTGTATGTTTTCATAATAAGAGCGTGCTATTTTAAATGAATAAATCAGGGAGTTAGATTAGGGCAAAATAAAGCATTGTATGAGCTGACAATCTCCTCTTTTCTGATGATCAGTAATCATGATTATTTTTTAACAGTTTATTTCCAGACTTTCACTCCACTAAAACTACGTTTGGTAACACTTTATTTTACAATCCTGTTCCTCAGTTATTGTAATTACAATATCTTGGTGCTACCTAAACCTAACCCTACCACATGCAGTTACCTTATATTACAAGTACTTTAATGGGTATACTGTGCATGTATAATAAAGTGCAAAAACTAAGACCAGCTGACAAAAACACAAGTGTATGCAATGTTATTTTGATCAGAAAATAATAAATAATAATAGTTGTGCCACCTTACAGCCGGCTGATAAGGGCATGCTATCTCGACTAATGTTCCCTCATTTCAGACAGAGAATTTCAGCAGTGAGATTTAATCAAAAAATCAATCCAGCAAACAAAAAAGAAATCACTGTGGGAAGGCAATTTATGGCTGGTTTGACTGCACACAGACGGAAAGGCTCCCGTCAGTTTTTTAATTTTAATTTCTGCTAAATTGCAGCCATACACAAAGAGCACTGCGCATAAACTGGATATGGAGACTCTCTCACTGGACTGACTGTTCTAGCAGCAGATTACAGCTGCCTCGCAGGATGAACAGTGAGTACTCCTCCACACTCGCTACAGCAAACACACTCATCTCTGCTCTTCTGTCCAGCTCTATACGGTCTCCTCTCAAACCCACGGGTCTGGAATCATTCGACGCTCACTCTTCCTTCACAGATGACAAAGTCTAATGCGGAAATGGCTTGTGAACGTTAACTCTTGATTATCAGGCCTAAACATGCTTAAAAAGTCATTCCTTCATGGGTTGATGGCCTTTGTGCTGGTTTCATGATTAACTTCAGAAAGCTTTCCTGAGGGCCCATCAGCTGATTAGATGATGTTGTTTATATCTGTTGAGTTTCACAAGATTATTATGTAATTTCATATTGTGCTGTTACAGCAAAGTCAAGCATGCTAAAAGCCAAATAGAAGCAGAGGGTTGCCATGAAGGGAGTCCAACACCACACTAAAAAAAAAGATGAAGAAAGTGGGTTTTTCCTTGGCTTATTTGCAAATGTTGCCAAAATTAGATTAGCATGCTTTAAAAGAAAATTAAATAGACATTAGAACAAAACTCAATAGACATGCTCATAAATGTTTGTAGTCAAAATATTTATTAATGATCATCTTCAAAATGATGATTTTGCGGATTCATTTAAAACCCTTTGAGCGGGGTTGTTCTACAGATATGTTATGGGTTGTGCTAGATTAACACGTCAAACTGTTCTCATGAGAACAACATATTATTTCTGTGTATAATGCTTACAAAGCCTGGTCACAAGGCACAAAAGTGTACCACATTCACTGAAAAGAGCAAAGAAAAGAAAAGAGGTGCGAGCCATTTCTACAGAAAATATCCTACTGAACCGAACCGAGCAGAAGTAATGAGAGATGTGTCTCTTCCCACACAAAACCACCACTTCCAAACTAGAAGTGGTACGTTTTCATTCATTTCACAGCTTGACATCAATCGCCAAGCAGCACGAAAACACACCAGTTAAAAATACAAGACGTCAACATGGGAATACAAAGCGCCTGACTGAAATGAATCTGAAGGCTTCAGACAATAAGCGTGGGCAAATGCAGGAGCATTTCCTCTCATTTTGGGTTGGACTGCATTTGCATCTCTAAACCGCTCTGGAGAGCAGAGGACTGCTGATGTGGGACTTTCCCACACTTTCAGTCTTCAAACTGGCTGTTTGTCACTGGAGAGTCCCAGAGAGGGACCGTTCCCAGAATCCAAACCCTGTTCCTGGGTAAGCTTGGCTCGCTGGGGTAAAGAGCCGGAGATCAGTGCAAACTAAGGAGAACCGTTCCTGGATCAGGAGCAGAAGGAGATATTTTTGGAACACATGATCTCCAGAGCAAGTCAGAGCTGAGTTTGGGACCAGAGCCAGGAACAGCAAGAACCAACTGCATTATGGCTATTTTTCTTTCTGCAACTTCCTGAGCGGGAAGAATTACAAATGTAATATTTGGGTTGGGTGCTCTTTCTAAATGACATTTGTGTTGCAACCATTCAAGTTTTATACATGCTGGTTTAGGCCAAAAGTAGCATTTCATGGTGTTCTGCAAGAAAATGTTGATGATGCGTATATATGAATATAATTCATTCATATCCTCCATATCAAAAAGTTTAGATCCCTAGCTCTTAAAGCTTTGTGTTGCAGGAGCACTTTCTGAAGAACAGCAGGCAGTCGAACGATGGACTCATGAACAACCGGCACAAAATATAAAGACTTTTTTAATTTTTAAATTTATAAATTCAGTTATTAGTTTGTCTTGTGAAGAATATCTAAGCATATATTAGCTATGTGAAATAGATTATTCAGGACAGCATTATATATATATATGTATATCAAAAATAGAAGCAACTTTTACTTTTTACTCGACTACATTTTTGACTCTTTGCTCCACTACATTTGAACAGACACGTACCGTTACTCGTTACATTGTGATCGTGTGCGAGTCGGCGTCTTTATCTACCACGGATCATTTCTTCAGGGTGCTGAAGGTACTGGATGCTATTCATCTACAGTATATGAGCTAAATGAGGCTACTCCTCGTGAACGTGAATTAGCAGTTTGCCAAATATCAGGTGTTATATATATAACAAAAGTCCAATTATGTAACAAAATAATGAAAACAAAAACAGAATTAAATGATTACTAAATACTTATGTTTAGCACAATCAGTTGAACTTAATGATGTAAACAAAATGTGAACAAACAAAAATAATTTGGGAGCAAACAGTTCAATTTGTACGGTGGCCGAGAAGTGCAAAACACAACAACAAATCGCAACACAAAAAAACTAATCTGAAAACCAATAACAAATCCAGAATCAAAATTACCAATTAGAAAATGCAATATCAAATCTAAAAACAAAACAGCAAACCATAAAACGCAACAACAACTAACAGAATAGCAAGTCGGAAACCACAACGACAAACAAGAAAACTGGACAGGAGTTTTGTCCAATCAGCGGCGACTCCGCCGGTCGCACAAAATACCTACCTTTTCCGGTTTGACTGATTTGTCGTTGTGTTTTCTGACTTGCTGTTTTGTTTTGAGATTTGATATTGCGTTTTCTAACTTGTTATTTTGTTTCTGGATTTGTTATTTGGTTTTCAGATTTGTTTTTTGTGTTGCGAGTTGTTGTTGTGTTTTGTTGCGCTTCTCAGCCACCGTAAATTTGGCTCTCAAATATTAATTAATTGCATTCATTATTTACTGGTTACAGCATTTTAATACTTTCTAATAAATCACAATATTTACCCACATACACTAAATTTCAGCAACTAATGCGTCTACACAGATTTTATTAATATCACATGCACGAATGTTGCATGACAAAGTTTAAAGGGGTAATTCTTAAATTATTTTAACATGTTCTTTGAGATTCACTCATAACGTCTCTCCTCCCAGCAGTTCTAATCTTCAAATTGGCTCTGTTAGGACTCACCTTTGATCCTCTACTGTCTAAAGCGGCTTTGGATAATAGTGTCTACTAAATGACCTTTATGAATTCACAGTTCTACTAATACCGATACTACTGCTGATATCACTGCAATATATTAATTAACCTTACAGATGATGATGAATATGACTGATATTGACTGAGGCTTGACTGTCTGTGTTTGATGTGTGTATTGTGTGGATGGCTCTGGATTGTGTGTGTACACCATATGTCAAGCCGACAGAAACTAAATGCTTCAATGGAGATCCTCTTTTCTTTTTCAAAGCATCAGCCTGATCAGATTTCTTCAATGTGCCATAAGCTTTCGTGTCCGAGCTGCCAGTGAACAGATCATTCATCATTCACTCATCTCCAAACAATCAGGACTAGTGGGTACAGGGGTTAAAGGCTCTTTCATCTATAACCATCTGTGCACTGTATATTTCAGTGTGTACGTGTGTAAATGGATCTGATCATTTAATAATGAATGCACGCAGCATTTGTCAGTGATGGGTCTGAATGTGTATATAAGCACAAATGAAAAGCCTAACCTCAGCTGCCTGAGTCTCCTGATGGAGTAAAGTCAAGCCGGTCAGATCCTCCAGGAAGGAATGTGATGAGTTGAAGACCTTCGCCAGGAACTGGAAACCATCTCGCTCATAATTGTCCAGAACCTGTCAAACACAAAACAATGCATAATTAAGTCTTCAAAACAACACTACACCCTCAGGAAACATTAAAGCAGATGTGTGCGATATTGACGAAAAATATTCATTCATATCTTTTGCTGAGTGTGCTAGTACTGTGGCTGGTTTAGACCTGTCGTGGATAAATCATCATAGTAAGAAGACCCAGAGAAGAGATCGAGAAGGAGTGTAAGGCTGAATGAGGTCAGAAAGATAAGTTGGAGTAAGGTTGTGAAGAGTTTTATATGTTAGTAGAAGAATTTTACATTCAATGCCAAATTTAATGGGTAGCCAATGAAGCTGTTGGAGTATCGGACTAACGTGTGGTATAAGTGGAGTCTGGGTTATGATGCGAGAGGCAGAGTTCTGAATCTTTTGCGGTAAACCAAACAAGAGAGAGTTACAGTAGTCAATGCAAACAAATGATTGAACAAGAATAGCAGTACTGTGTGCAGTGAGAAATGAGCGGAGACAAGCAATATTACGAAGGTGAAAATAACAGGGTGAAAGACTACTGTCAAAGATGACCCCCAAGTTCTTAACCTGACTAGATGGAGAGAGCAAGGATCCATCAAAAGAAAAACTACAGGATCTGGAGAGGATAGAGATAGTACCTATAAGCAGTACTTCGGTCTTATTGGCATTAATTTTGCCAAAATTGTAACCAAATTTTTAATTCGTGGAGACGAAATACAGGCAGGTGGAGGAATAGAGTCAGGCTTAGTAGATACATATACTGTAGTTGTGTATCATCAGCATAAGATTGAAATTTAATACCAAATTTTGAAAAAATATTACCACGTGGAAGAAGATAGATTAGAAACAACAGAGGACCTAAAACAGAATCTTGGGGGACACCACAGCTAACAGGAAAGGGACTGGACTGAAAAGTTTTTAGTCGTACAAACTGTGAACGATTGGAGAGATATGAGGTAAACCAGGGGAGGAAATCCAGAGATACCAATAGCTGATAGGCAGTTCAACAAAAAATCTTGTGAAATGGTATCAAAAGCTGCACTCAAGTCGAGGAAAACAAGAATAGATAAGGATCTATCAGCAGCAGCCATTAAGAAATCATTTGTTACTCACAACAAGGCAGTTTCAGTACTATGCTTGGGGTGAAATCCTGACTGAAAGCGCTCAAATAGCTTATTATTGCTAAGATAAGCATGGACCTGTGCTGCAACTACAAGAATTTTTTAAATAAAAGGAAGATTAGAAATGTGACAAAAGTTATCTAGATTGGTAGGGTCTGCACCAGGAGTAATAGCAGCTAGTTTAAACGATGAGAGAACAATGCCTGAGCTAATAGAAGAATAAACAATACGAGTTACAAAAAGAAGAAGAGAAGGAAGACAGGATTTTACTAAACGGGTGGGTAGAGGATAAAGTGAGCATGTAGAGGAATTAAATTTCTAGTTCAGATGGCAGGGTAAAAGAAGAGAATGGGATAAGAGAGGGATCAATTGAGACATTGTATAAAGAATCACAATATGTTCGTTCAAGACGCAGCCCTTTAGTTTTTAACAGGTGGAACAGAATTAATAAAAGATACAGTCAGAGCTTTGAGAGGCGCAAAGCTGTCCAAGAGCTGTCGTAGTTCAGAATTATAAAAGGAGGCCAGAGATGATCACTATGTGGAAGCTCAGTAGTTGCAACAGCAAAAGCTGAAGGGTTGATTTGATTTATATTCCGGAGTGTCATAGTATGTTGTTGTTTGGGTCTTGAAAGCGTGTTGTTAATATTACAAGAAAGCAGGCTATGATCAAAGATGGGCATTGCAGTTGCTGTACAATCCAGAGGTGAAACACCAGAACAGCAAACAAGGTCTAGAGTGTGGGCTTTAGAATGGGTTGGAAAATAGATAGTGCAACTGATTCAAAGGAAGAATATGTTGATACGTTCAGCGAAGATACTTTGTGAATCAATTTGTGAAGTATCGCTAAACCACCACCATGTCTAGTAATACGAGGTAGTGAGATATAAACAAACCCCGGGGGACACTTATGGTTCAGTTCTAAAAAGTCTTTCTCTTGCTGCCAGGTCTCAACCAAACAGAAAACATCAAACTTCAGATCGTCCATAATGACACTGATGAAGAGGCCCTTATTGGAGAGTGAACCTACATTAAGAAGTCCAACTTTCAGCTCATTTGCACCCAGTAAAGAGCTAGTGGATCTAGGTAGGCTAGTTAGTGCACTCTGATCAACAGTCTGCCGCCTATTTCTCGCTGCCAGTGGAGCTGAGGTCCAGAACGACTGTATAGCCTTCGAGTCATCCTACTTGAAACACGGCCAAGTCCACATCATGTTAGTCAGAATGGCCGAGAGCAAGATGATTAATTTATTAAAAATAATAATAAAATAAAATATTTAAAGAGATTAAAAAAATGAAACATCAGTTGATGGTGACAAATGATTCACTGAATCAATCATTCATACCATTCATTCAAAATGGCTGATTCATTTAGAAACAAGGAAAATGACTGACATTCTGAATGGATAAATGGATAACCCTCCATGTCCTTCCAAAACTGTCAAAGCTTTGTTCCCATTTAAGATATGTAAAGATGAAAATCCAAGGGGTGGAGATGGGTAGGTTTGGGAATATATAAAGTGTGAGGAGCTGGATCTGGAGTTGGTGAACCATTGTAATACCAGTGTACTTACACAGTCCTCAGGAGCGGTTCAATTAATAGAAAGTGTAACATTTAACCAACCATAATTTATATGTAAAGTCTAACTTACTGACCACTGCTGTTTAACATCAGAGTGATTACATGCTAAATACATAGGTGTTGTGTATTTAATATAAAGTAAAACACTTAAAAAGTTCTGTTAGCAGGCGTACTGCTATGCTACGTTCACACCAGACGCGTCCTGCACAAATAAATCAAGCTATTTGAGTGTAGTTGGACGCTTGAACATTTTGAGTTTAATCGCTTCATTTGCACGTGATATGCGCTTCAGAGTAAACGCAAATTCACATCAAGGGAGGGGCTTCTGCCAGGCGCTTCCAGTCTCTGTGGTGGTTAGACATGAGGTAAAATTGGTACAGGCAAACTTTGGTTTAATGAATCTAGTATTTATTTACTTTTTATTCCTGTTTATATTAAATGTACAAAGATGTGTCGTACAGCTCCTCCACATACAGTGACCATGATTTTGTCCTTCATAGTTTCAGAATTCGGGCTCTGTTTGCTAGTAATCACATCACTACTAGAGCAAGTTCCTGATTGGTTAACGCGGCACGGATTTTCACCAAAGTTCAGATTTTTCAACTTGATGGCGTGAATTGAGCGTTTTGCACGGTCGATGCGTGAGTTGCGTAAAACGCTCAATCGGCGCAAATCACGTCATTCACACCGCTTCATTTGTGCAAATCACTAACTCCTTTCTCAGATCAAGGCAGTGTCAGACTCTGAAACACTGAATCGACTCGCTGCGAACATTCTGAGATGCACAAAAGTTCTGCTTCAGCTTTGTTCTGAGCTAAGACTAATGTGTCTACAATGTAATCCACACAATATAAACTTGAACGGCTGTATTAAAACAGTATCAAACATTCATGATTTCTGATATTCAGTGTTTTCAGTGAAAACTAATGTCTCTTGTCATTTGTCCCGGAATCATTTGATTGTGGTTCATTCACACTGACAGTGATTTTAAAGACAGGTGACATTTGCATTTTGACATAGTTAAACCAGCCATGAAACTAGTGAACAATTCCAGCCTCAGCATGGATAGAGGAGCTCCCTGATTTATGCTTAATTCTAGTTTACACACATTTTTCATTGTGAATGCTGATCTGTATTCAACATTCACGTCGATGAGAAAGGGACTTTATAGGTTTTAGAGAATGTCGGTTTGACTACAGCTCTGTGCACATTTTTGATGTTGCATTTTAGGTTCTCAACTAATGAGCTGATGAGATGATTTAGATGTGTTCGTCTTGGGGTGTCTCCAAGAACAGGGTTGGGAAACACTTGCCTAAAAGTGTCTGAACCTGCTCCTCGAGGGCCAGCTCTAGACCCAATTATACACACATTGAAGCAGCTAGTCAAACTCTTCAGGATCACTAGAAGCTTCCAGGAAGTAGTGTTTGAGCTTGAGGAAGGAAGCAGGATCAGACGGCACTGTTATTGACCTCAACCTCTACATATGTGAGATACGGATGTGCCGTAATATCTGAGAAGCTGGTATCTTCTACTGCAGTTGGCTTGTTGGCCGGTGCACACAGCGATAACACAATCTCACACAGTGGTGACATGGCACTGATCCCCGCTCACTAAGGGAGGTCAGACGGGACAGGCAGACATCTGGCACCACTGTCCGCTGGCTGAGAGCACTCGAGCTGCATCTCAGCGACGCTCCTCAGACAGAAGGCCCTCCACAATCACACTGGCTCCTTTCACACAGCTCATTCTCAGAGGAGATTGAGTTTCTGCCGGTGGCTGATGAATAGGCGGCACTGTTGGGTTAGGGAGAGAGTGACGTCTGCTTTCAATGAACTAGACATGGATGGCTTGACTGACAGAGAGGGTTAGAGTCGGGTGGAGCTCATCTGTGCTAACTCCATGAAGCAGGGCAGTTCTTCTACCTGCTATTTTTAAAGTGCCCCTATTAAGAGAAATGAAAGGTTCATATTATGGTTTAGGAGTCCCAAACAGCAGGTTGAAATACATTCATTGATTTTAACCACTCCCAAACAATGCATTTTCCCAGACCCCTATTTTGTGTGACAGTAATCTGTATTGACTGGTCAGATTGATCTCATTTTTATTTCAGTTGTAATGCCTGATAAACCAGCATTTGTGAGCGCAGTGCTGCTTTGTGCACAGTGTTACTAGGGGAAAGCAGGCACCTAGTGGTGAAGAAAGAATTTACATTTACACAGAATTTACACAGATTTGTCACTTTAGCCCACCCAGAGCCAAAATCTTAATCTCAAGGGTGGCACACAGAGGCGATAATGATGTATAGTACCCATCACCAGACGATAGCCCACTGTTTGTTTCTGATCTCGTGTTCTGCTTTCAGAACAATACTTGATTTAAACATGCAGTTATTGCTTTTAGTGTTTGTGGTTTTCCACCATAGATGCACAGTCTCTGACATCCCACACACACCACTCAAAATGACATCATTAAAGGATATAATGCAGTCAAGTTACTACCACATGACCCATAACTCACAGAGACAACAGCACCAGTGTGAATAATGTAGTAAAGAGTCAAACAGTTAGCCAATCGACGCATGATTAATGGGAAAATCTGGACAGCATAAACGTGATCCACAGCACAGTCCATTTAATCAAACTAATTATAGACAGCTAGCTTACAAATTGTGATTATCTAATCATGACTAATAACATATGATCCCCATACTTATACATAAAAAGTAGAAGACAGTCAATCCCATCATGACCACATCATTAAGGTACAGTACCAAAAAAATCATGTTAACTTCTACTTCACTATTTACATGTTTGTGGCATAAATGACATGTGCGCAGATATATACTGTATTTCTTCTCCGTAAAGTCCGCCCTGAATGTTCTTGCACTATTTAAGCAGCTCACAAGGTTCCATCTTTTACATCAGTTTTTACCGGGAATCGCCCTAAAAAGTGATTGGGCTAGTTTTCGGTCTAGCAATTAGGCAGCTTATGCTGAGAGATAACCTGCCAACCCTGCTAACACAGCTGCTTTTCCCAGACAGCAAGCGATGTCTTATTGCAGGTCAGATGCACACAAAAGTATGTTAAAACGTCTGTTATGTGGTAAATTAACAAACGGGTAAAAACTGAATGTGCGTCGGTGTATTAGATCTGTGCATCAGTCAACAGACAAGACAAAGAGGAAATGACTCAACGATCTTGACTGAATCACTGTTGCATCTTTAATAAGATTTCATTCATACTTGATCAGTACAGTGAAGACTATGCAGTGCATGCTCTGTAGCGTTTATTACTATATGTCAAATAAACTGACTGTAGTTAAATCTTTGTTCTGTTGTATTTGTTTGTAAGGTGCTATTGTGTTCTTATGTTTATTACCATAATTAAATCAAATAAAAATAGCTCTGAGATGTGAACTGCTAGCGTAACATGAAACATTCTCATACTTTCAATTAAGATTTTTATCATAACGTCTACCTCACACATGTTTGTGTCAAAACCAAATTATATTTTAGCTGAAGAGTCAGAGAAGGTGGAAAACGGCCAACATTGTAAGTGGACTTTAGGGTAAATAAATAAACCCGTTACAGGAGTAGATAATACGACCACTCTGAAATACAAATGCCAACAGAGATCTTAAGGACACACTAGCTCTCCAGCCAGAAAACGCTAAGGTCGACTCTCAAACAAAAGCCTTTGCTGTGATTTAAAAAAAAGTGGAAACTTGACTAAAACTCGAACAGAATCTACACCACAAGCAGATGGCTTTTACAAAGACATGGACTCCAAAAACAAATCATTTTCTCTGTCAAAGTAAACGCATTTGTCTTCTATGAACAAACATCACACTGTATCTGAAACAGATCATGTGCGTAAACTTGCTTTCTTGCCTAGCAACATAACAGCAGGAGGAGCCGCTAAACAAGATTTCATTGTGTTTTCCATGAGTGGACCTCCTTAAATTGGAGCCCTTGACTTATGAAGCCCATTAAATCACTGACGCAGTGTGTGTGTGTGTGTGTGTGTGTGAGGGCGAGCAGCACATCTGGTTTACATACAGTGGTGCTCTGCTCCAGCTCCTCCCACTGCTTCTTGTAAGTTCCCCTGTAATTGTTTGAAGAGATGGTGGAGGTTTTCGATAAAAAAAACCCCTCAGATTGCTGATCTCACTACGATGCCGCCATGTCTGCTGCTCACGTGAGTGCACAACTCTAAACTTCAATGCCCCGAATCAAACAATAAAGAGGAAGACACCCTCACAATGCTTGGCTGAACGAACTGTACGAGACCTTGAGTGTGTCTCCTGTGTAAACTGTAGCCAGGGCGTTTGGAGTGACTTGACTAATGCACTGCTCTGTGGTTTTTAGGGAGGTTTGGGTGTTTCTTCCTCTAACGGGAGTCTCTGTGATCTTGTATATACAGTCTTTCTTCGACATGCTTCTCTGGGATTTTTGAGATTCCCAAAAGTCAAGCTTATTCACAATATAAAACCCTTTTGCTATCAGGAAGGATTTGCAAAAATATTTTGAAGAATTTAATTCTTGTCTTACAGGAATTGTGTGCATAATGTTACATATATATATATATATATAGAGAGAGAGAGAGAGAGAGAGAGAGAGAGAGAGCCCCTGTGAAAAATGTGAATAATTTTGACTGACAAATAAGAGAGAAGCATGCTATTTTTAGCTCTGTCCTGAGTAAGATATTTTACATAAAACTATGTTTACAAATAGTCCACAAAACAAAACAAAAAATATCTGAAATTATTAAAATAACCCCTATCAAATCCCTTGGTGTGGTTACCTGAATGATCTACAACTGTTTGTTTATTAATCCCTTGTTACTTCTGCAGATTCTTCAGTTTTCCACCCATTCCAGCAGTGATTGCATCATTTTGAGATCCATCTTTTCACATCGAGGACTACTAAGGGTCTCAAACACAGAAATGTTCAAACACTCACTGATGCAAAAGTGAAATCTTTTGAACAGGATGAATATGTCCAAAACACTTGTTAAAATATAATTCAACAGAATAAGAAATTTAAAAAACACTGCCCTTCAGGAGCAACAGAAGTTGCTGCATGCTTCCCAGAAGACAAATCAAAGGGTTAGTTCACCCCAGAATGTAAATTCTGTCATTAATTACTCCCTCATGTAGTCCCAAACCTATAAGACCTTTGTTCATCTTCTGAACACTAATGACGATATTTCTGATGATATCAGAGAGCTGTAAAAACGTCAGTAAAACAGTCCATGTGACATCAGTGGATCAACTTCAGTTTCGTGACGCTACGAGAATACAGTTAATGTGCAAAGATGACAAAAATAAGATCATTTACTCTTCTCTCGTGACTTACGTCTTCTGCCATTTTTTAAAAACATCACAACGCATGCGTATGCTTTCCTCCAGCCGTAAACAGCCGCAGATTACGCATTGGCTTCTTCACAAAGCTGAAGTTGATCCACTGATGTCACATTGACTGTTTACTGGTGATTTTACTACGTTTCAGGATCTGGGATCATTTCAGTTGTGTTGCTGTCTATGGAGGGAGCTCTCTGATATCATCACAAATATCTTCATTTGTGTTCTGAAGATGAACGAAGGTCTTGTGGGTTTGGAACGAAACGAGGGGGAGTAATTTATGACAGAAGTTTTCACCCCCTCATTAAAAAAATAAATCATCCAGATAACCACACACAATATTAAGAACCGAGGGTTCCCAAACTTTTTAAGGGGGTTGTTTATAATAGTTTTATAATATTTATATATCCATAATAATTTTAGCTATTAGTTTTTGTCTTGTGGACTACATGTAAACATCTTACATAAAATATCTTACTGGGGACAGTACTAAATCAAAAATAACTTGCATGTTGTATGATTTCTGTCCTTTTATTAGAATTGTTCACATTTTCACAGATTCTGCAACGGGTTCCAAACTTTCTGCATACCACTGTATACTATAATGGGGTTTTATGAGATGCTGTAAGCCTGTAAATCCTGTGATCTGTTCATATTCCTGAGGTGTAAGCTCCTTTATTTCAGAGGAACATTGTTTCAGTCTGTCTTCAGTATGGATAAAACACAACGTCTCCAAATTTACAAGCGTTTGTCTGTCGAGGACTCGAGTGTTTGGTTTCCATGGTTTCACACTCACACACACACACTCATCACAACATCACTCACACACACACCGACTGATGAAGATCACATGTTAGCTCAGCTACTGTTACTATAGCTCATAGAAAACACATTCAACATGGCCTGTTTCTTTAAGACCCTGCAAAAAAAACCTATAGATTCCTGCTAAAAACACAATATAATGTAAAAATTTATTTTTTAACGGATTTACTGGAAAAAGCTAATGGTTGGCATGATTATTTGAATGGAAACCATTTAAATGTGTTTCTATTGTTTTTAGAGACTGTGACAAACATTTAGAGATTGATAGAAATGCAGGAAAGCAATGATTCATTGACCAGAAGTCAATCTGTCCGTCTCTCTGGGTCAACCAATTTCAGAAACTTTCTCGGCTAAAATGACTAATCTTATTAATACTGATGTGAAAAAGCATGATAAAAGCAACAATTATAAATGCCATGATTCAATGATTAATCCAGAATTTTACAAAGGGGGTCAAAAAGACAATTTACATCTGACGTTTAGAGATATTTTTAACATAAAAACAGTTTTGAACGTTGCATAATCTGCAAGGGGAATACAATTATGAGCAGAACTGTATCTTTTGCGGAGAATCACCTGCTGTTTACATTAATAGCCTGTTACAGTTAACAATAATACTTAAAATAAATGACAGTCAAAATATTAACTTTGGTATTTCAGATGTACTGTAACTAAATTTTACTGAAATGACTTTATATTTTGTACTTGAAAAGTGTAACTAAGTTGCACATATTCAGATACACTTTAAAATCCCACAGTAACCTTTATTATATATTCTTAGTTACCTTTACTTAGTTGTTATACTTACTAGGATTCAATAAGTTACAGATACTTATTGACAAGTAAAATGACTTGCTGCTATGAGTAAGCTTTACTAAGAATATTCAAGTAGCCACAACAAAACTAACGACATTAATAAAGCAGAGAGAGGCAGCTGTGCGCACAACACACAACAGAGGAAGAAGGAAAATGTCCCCATGTCTGTTATATTTCACTAGCTGAGTTCACTCGTTTAACAAAGTCATCTTCAATGTTGAATTTTCAATACAACTGAACATCACATATGCCACATAAGAGTTTCCTAAGGTGTTTTCTTTTTTTTACTTACCATTATAGTGATTAGCGTTCCCTTTGGTTGGACACTTAGAACTTTGTCTACATTGTTATCATTTATTTCCTGTTAATGCAGTGATTGAACAGGAAATCAGTCATTTGGTTTCAAAGGAAGAAAAGTAATAAATAGGTTGTTGATAACCTAGCATTTGTCTAATCTTTTATATAGTTATTTTATACTTGTATTTTCTCAAATTCTCTTTTTGAATTTTATTAACATTCTTTTATACTTTTGTAGTTTTTCCTTAATTACTTTAAAAACTTTAATTATTGTGGTATTATGTTGAAGTTACACACTGGTACGGTACGGTTCAGTACAGCTCACTTTTGGGGGGTTTTCCACTGGGAACAGTACCTGGTACTGGCTCCTTTTTTTAATACCACCTCAGTCGAGGTTCCAAGCGAGCCGTACCATTACCAAAACGTGACGTGTAAACTCTGCTGGTCGCTGATTGGCCGGAGATTACTGCGTCACTGAACTTGCGACACGAGACCCGCTAGATTTAAATCAGCACAGCCAGCGAAGGATCGGACGCAACTGTTTTGTTTGAAGAAATGCACCTTTTTGTATTAACCAAACATTTCGTGGTGTATTGAGGAAGTACAGATGTTCCACTCGTTGATAGCCGAGGAGCGGATCCAGCGAGAGCTTGATGGGGCGACGCGGAATGAAAATGCTCCATTGTTGTGTGTTTGTTTGTGGCGCTTTACGATGATGTCACGGCAGTAGAGGCGGAGCAACTATAACGACACGTGAATAATCCCGCCCACTCTAGAGCGGTACTAAACTGCAGAGGAAGCACAAACCGAGCCGAACCATGTTTAGATTTTGGTTTCTTGGGGAATATTAATTTGTAAGGCTCTGTTTGGTTCATCCCCAGAGTCCAAATCATTTAATTTCATTCAGTAATCAAAAACCAGATGAGGGTCACTCTTAATATAATTGCTAATTTCTTGTAATTAAAAAGCAATGTTAGAAGAACATCTTCTATCAAAACAGATGATTTGATAAGATTCTGTATTTGAATTTGAAGAAGGGATGTGTTTTCTGTGAGATCCACATTTCACACTTAAAACAAGCAGTAACCAGACAAACAAACAAACAGTGTGCAGCGTCCACTAAAGACCCTCGAAACACACGCTTGTCGACCATGGGTAAAAGTTTTTAGCGTGCTGCTGCTGGA
Organism: Enteromius thamalakanensis; assembly: GCA_032357475.1. Classification (NCBI taxonomy): domain Eukaryota; kingdom Metazoa; phylum Chordata; class Actinopteri; order Cypriniformes; family Cyprinidae; genus Enteromius; species Enteromius thamalakanensis. Next base: position 614,045 of record JAUCMT010000013.1, on the reverse strand, counting down.
GTTTTCTCTTCATAACAAAACTAGGTTTTCAGCAGCTGAAATAAACAATTCAACCATTTTTATTATTAACTAAACCCAAAATCTAAATGTTGCTGAACTATCCCATAAAAAGAGCTGACTTTTACCTCACACAGTTCCCATCAAAGCGTAAGGATCTGAGACTTTTTATGAGGCTTTTACATCGTTATAGCACAAAGAAAATAGAAAGGGAGTGAGAAGTTGTGGGAGAAAGTGAGTGAAACTGGAGCGACAGCACTGGAGGGGGAAGGGAGCGGATACGGCCCACCATCAGCCTCCAGACTCTCTGTGCGTTTGAGGAGGAGTGGCTTCAGAGTGCGAGAGCACACGCAGAAGAAATCCAGCAGCCAAACTCTGATTTATGAGACGTGAACCCGTCGACAACAGCGCGACCGCTGGGAAAAAACACTTCAATTCAGCCCTAATTACTCTCATACGGCTGTGACATCAACAAGCAGCCTAATTCACAACACATGGCCTCTCTAACACATCGTCCACAGATACTTCACATATCTGCAGATGATACCAGCAGACTCCACACACCAGCACGTATCTTAATTATCTCACTGCTGTAACAAATCCATTTTCATTTTTCAGTCTTGAGCTGCAATGCATCACTCAGGCACTGCGTAATGTCGTTAATAAAGTTTTTGTTTAACTCATTTACCAAAAAAAGCGTGTAAACGGTCACTTACTATCGGTGAGCATGCAGTGCATTTGTCAAACGCCAAACTTGCAGGAAGAACATTGTCGAATCTTGACAGGAATCCTCGAATCTGGAAAGAAAACAAATGATTTTTGAGAATCAGTAGAGAAAAATATTGCTTGATCTCTAGCGCCACCTGGTGCCTGTCAGTGAAGACGTCAGAAACAGCATCTTTGTGTTTTATCTTCAAGCTTGGGTCTCAGACACTTTAACATTCAACAGTTCGTTTACAAAAAACATATCATTGTTTTAAACAATTCTCAAATAACTAACATGATAAAACAAATAAAAACATTATAACATAAAAAACATTTTTGAAAAAGTATCTAAAATAAAATGGTTATCTGTATCTGCAAATAATATCTTCATTTGAGTTTCAGTGTAATATTTCCTGGGTTTTTAAGTATTACCAAAAAAATGGCTTCATAATATTTGTACATCCTCCAGTAAACGTGTAATATTACTATTCTAATCAGAGAAACATACAGAATGGATTATTATCCAATTTTCTTCTGAAAACAATGTTTATTTGGAAATGAATAATGAACTCACATAACTACACATTTCCTTCAAATATTAAACGTAATGTTTCTTCATTTAAAGAGAACGTCGTGTCTTAACTCACACTGACATGTTTGAATGTAAAGTTATGCCAACAAATGATCTAAAATGATATTTTGCATTTGCACAGAATAAATGACTCTCTAATGAGGATAGTTGCACCTGTTCTTATTTTTAATAACATTATGACATCTACTATTGTAAATTATTATATATTATTATTTATACTATTGTAATATATACACATCTATATAAATCGTTTATTTCTGGCAGGGAAAGCACAATATAAAAATCGATGTTCTTAAAAGTGAATGTAAACGATGATCAGTTGTTTCACGCTCATCGAGCAGCGTATTCCTCAACAGCAGAGGACACTGCTTTCTTGTGAGGAGCGCCGTGTTCAATTACAGTCACGTATCTCAGAGCAAGCATGAGTCTCAGGAGTTACTGCCGCCAGCTCATCTTAATTGAAAGCAAATTAAAGAAAGAGCCCGAGGGAGAGATAAGAGGGGTTGAGGCTTCAGCATTAAGATTACCAGGAGTTTACAGGCGTCTGATGCATTACACACGACCCATGAAGCCACGCGCTCCAGAGCAAGACACTTTGATGTAAATCCACATTTACTGAGTCAAATCCACCAAATTAAAGAGATTCCTACTTGGACATTCATCTTTTGCTCAAATCTGTTCAAATAGAATGACTTTTTAATCGAATTGAGGGAAAACATGAGGCAGCTGAAATTGTGAAGTTTGAGCACGAGCTTATATCTGAACATCTGCATACAGCAGCTTCAAAAGCCAGTGTCTATACTGGTGAAGAGAGATGAAGACTGGTAGTGAACACATCACTAACGCAATGAAATCCATTCGTTTCTAACTTCTGTTAATGTGTCTGCCAGTTGTATGTGACTAAACATCTGGGCTGCATCCCAGAAGAACTGAAGCTGTGATGAGTGCAAGCCTTTCTGCATTTAATCCGCAAAAAGGACAGAGACCTTTTAGAGATTCATTTGGAATTATTGCACTCATCAACAAGTTATTTCTGCCGGTAATCGCTCCCCAGCGTTACGAGTCTACCTGCAGAACACTCTCATGCACATCCAGAAATGTTATTAATGTCCCTGAAACGTAGTCCTGAGCACAGACAAGATCAGATGAAGTGAGTCGTACTGTCTCTGTTTTTGTTTGCTTGTTTGTTTTTGCTGTGATACTTATTCATTCTCAAAGCAATTTGTTCTGCTGTTGTTTTTCTGCCACCTTTTCTCTTTTGTTTGATTCAACAAAAAGTAGATGGTAACTAACATTGCGTACTATATATATATATATAACTAATAATGGAGCCTACAGCAGCAGACATCAGTAGCACAGGTACAATTCTAGCAATCACCAACAATACAGGTCAAAATGATACATTTTTATTTCATGCCAAAAATAATTAGGATATTAACCATTGCTCATCAATTAAAAAAAAAGTAACACATAAGTAGGTCCATAGTGACCAGAAGTGAAGATTTGATATACTCCGGGTGAAAGCATGCACGTGAACGTAATCTGCGCTTGTTTACGTCTACAGGACAGCGTACGCATACATTGTGAAACTCTCTGAAATGGCTGAAGATGTAAATGATGCTATTTTTGATGATGCAAAACAGATCCAGTGATGTCACATGGACTGTTTACTGGTGTTTTTACTGTTTCTGGATCTGGGATCATTTCAGTTGTGTTGCTGTCTCTGGAGGGAGCTCTCTGATATCATCAGATATATCTTCCTTTGTGTTCTGAAGATAAATGGAGGTATTATGGGTTTGGAACAACATGAGGGTGAGTAATTAATGACAGAATTTACCCTTTAATGATGGTGTTTGAGTGAGAGTGAGCTGAACACAACACAGATCCACTCTGAAAATCATCCCTACATTCAGAGATACTAGTGTTTACTTCAGTCAATTCCTCTCTCGACACCTGTCAGATAAGTTAAGATCAGCTAGCACTTATCTAGCTACCCAAAAATAGCACATTTAGTTTAGTTCTCCCATTGAGTACAGAGGTTTGCTGATGCCAGTGGACAGATATTAACCCTTAATACACACTAGGCTCACCAATTGCTTCATTTATTGGATAAAAATACAGTAAAATTGTGAAATTGTATGTCATTTAACGTACTGTTTCTGTGTGAATCTGTGTTATAGTGTGTTTCTGTGATGTTCAGCATCATTACTCCAGTCTTCAGTGTCACATGATCTTCAGAAATCAGAATAATATACTAATTTACTGCTCAAGAAATATTTGATTATTATAAATGCTGCACAATATTTTTGTGGAAACCATCATATATATATATATATATGTGTGTGTGTGTGTTGTTGTTGTTGTTTTTTTATGGAAATCTTTTGTAACATTTTAAAATCTCTTTTAATCAATGTCTTTCTTCAACAAATATATGACTTTTTTTTTTTTAATTATAGAAACCAAACCAGAAAAAGCTTGTGTCTTGTTTTGGCTGGTAAACAATGAAGAGACTGCTTCATCACCCCACAGCTCTCCTGAACACTATGATAGTAGATGAGCACAGGGCTCTGCTTCAGAAGCCCTCAGAGCGCCACACGTCCAGCAGGGGGCAGTGCAAGCTAAAGAGACATATCCCCCATCAGGAGTGTGGCAGGCATGTGGAGCCCAACACAACGCTAACACAAGAAAGGTCAGAACACTAAATCCCATCAAGAACAATTTATGAGGTCTGGGATTATAATGACCCAGTCGTCGCATGTGTCCTGTTCGCCTGCGTCTGCTCTCGTGTTGAGACTAGTCACAGTCAAGAGAGCTTTTCTGATTAATCGTATTAGGCGTAAGAAGTCGCATATTTGCAATTATGGGTTCTTGAGGAGGGGAGTGTTATTTGTGAAGGGGCATATGTATGCTGCATGCTGGTGGAGCTAATAACCCAGAGAGCAGCTCGGTGACGTCTGTAGCTGCGTCATTAGCCCCCTGCGGGAGTGTGTGTGTGTGAGCGAGCGTGTGTGTGTGTGTTTCATGCGGGGGGCTCTTGCTATAACGCTGTGCTAAGCTTCAGCACACAGGCAGGGGGTCCTGCTGTGCCACTTTATGAATTATAGCAAGACTGAGATTGGAAGTTGCAACAAACAGCGATATAAACAACTACATATAATACATGCCATTAAAGCAAGTGCACAACTGGATATATGTTGGTGTTTTTCCATCAAGTCCTTTAAGAGGAATTATGCAGTGGAAAACACACACAAATGCAATAAACAGCAAGAAACACATTTAAATGTGAAATCTTTAAAACAGTGTTTTCTTGTGAAATGTTCTCCACTCTCCAGTGACTGGTTTCATTTACAACTTCACAACTTAGATGTTCCTATTGCTCGGTTCTTTTTTTTTTTTAAACAACCAGTTCCATTTAAAAGGACTGTCATGACATTCAGTTCTGTTTGAGCAGCAAAACAACACACTGAAAGCAACCTGATCAACTAAAGATGACCAGCCAAGCCTGATTCACAAATATATCACTCCAGTCTGTTCTTTTTAAAGAATTGTTCGAATCACAATCATTACAAGCAATTAGTGTTAATCAGGAGGAATTGTAATTATGTAATTATGTGGAATCAGAATCAGTTCCACACACACCCTAATGTTCTTCCAGGCAAGAACGATTCAGAACGAGTGGATTATAATGAGCGCATATAGCATACATTCTTACTGAGATCACACGTTAACTCCTTACATCTTCTTGCACTCTCCTTCAGGGTTATGACATGTGCTCATTAACATACAGCTGCCCGCATTCACACCAACCACAATTTAGCAATTTAGCCCACATCACAGATCATGTACAGTAGATACTAAAGCATAAAAAAACAACTAATATTCTCAGAATAATTCATGTTACACAGAAAGAAGATGTGAACTATCCTTTTAAGACTTCTGATGTGATGTATGTAGAAATACACTGTGATGGGCCACGTCTCTCAATACTGAAGGGTGACTTTTGTGAAGGTGCATATTAAAACATCACTCTATTTCAAGATTCACCACACATTTCATCCGATTTATTCTCTGGGAATTGAACCCATGAGCTTGCTTTGACACGTTAATGAGATCTGACATGGTGAAAGAGGAGCACACAATGACAAATCAGCTATCAAACTATGTCAGAAAACCTGAACGCTTATGATTATATTATAAAGGTCATTTTTACATTTTTACTTTCAAGCTATGGAATGAGCCAAGTGAACCTTCTACTAAACATCTTTTTGTCATGCAGCACTTCAATTCAAAGAGAACTGTAGAAAAGTCAGGTGTAACTGCGTAATGGTAGGAACAAGAAATACATATATGTTTTTATTTATTTTGAACAGACAGTAGTGCTAGTGCTACAGCTGGAGCAGCTGTTAAGCAGAAAACCAGAACAGTCTGACATTATTTGTGAAATGATGCTCTATCAGACACCTGCCCAAAACAAAAACAGCAGATGCAATGTCACTCTCTGACAGCAGGTGGCACTCATGGAACAGCAGCGTTTCCCTGGTTACTGCTGTAAACAAAGATGCTGCTTATAAACACTACTTCAATAGGCATTATATGGAGGTAAGGGGAAAAGGAAAACGCCACTGAATCATATCAAAAGTTCCTTTATGTGAGCATCGAACACAGAGCTGGTCTGCCTGCTACAGTATTTTCACTTCTTCACAGAACTCCACACAAATGACATCATGCCGGTATCAATTTCTCATGAAATTTAGAAATCATTTCTAATTCTTTTATCATGGTATACTGTATTATCACGACATTGAAATGTGAGTGCTAAAAAGTGTTGGTGTAATACAGTATAACAAGTTTTTTCTTATAACAAAAATATATTAACATTTAAATAAAATAAAGCAATGCACAAAAATGTATGAAGTTAAGCATTTTACACAGATTAAACTATAAAGAATTAAAAGACAAATAGGTATCACTTTACAGTAAGAAATCATTAGTTAACCTTAGTTATGCTTTTACATTATCAATTAACAAAAGCTACAGAAGTTATTAATCTTTGATAAAAATAATAGAACTCTTAGTTTATGTTAGCTAGAGTTCATACAAAAGCAATCTATAACACGCAGTTTATACTTTGATATGTAATTAGATGTTTGAATTACCTAAGATTAATGCACGTTTAGATGAATTTGCATATCCATTAATCCATAAATATTTACGAAAGATACTTTATGTGTTCGGTACCTACTGTCTTGCTCTGTTTGTTTTGCACGTATATATATATATATATATATATATTAGGGGTGGGCGTAGATGGGTGTATTCTACATATATCTAGAATAAAATGGCTCATTTGAATTCTGCCATAGGCATTCAGAATGTGTGTGTGCTACCTAAATTATGATTAAAAGTAAAGCCTTATGTGGACGGGACTAGTTTTACAGGGGGTCGTTAGAGAGTGTTTTGTTTCACAGATACTTGGTGATGTTAATCCCGTCTGAATCTGACATATCTGTGTTTTTCTCTCACAACCTCTGATAATTCTAGTGTCTGAATGCGATGTCTTTTTCAGAACGCATTTCCTTGTGTGTTTTAGCCAACGCGATATGCCGCAGGTCCTCTTACGTGTGGTTTTTCTTACGCACGTTTAATATACAGTACAGGCCAAAGGTTTGGACACACCTTCTCATTCAATGTGTTTTCCTTATTTTCATGAACATTTGCATTGGTAGATTCTCACTGAAGGCATCAAAACTATGAATGAACACGTGTGGAGTTATGTACTTAAGAAAAAAAAGGTGAAATAACTGAAAACATCTTTTATATTCTAGTTTATTCAAAATAGCCACCCTTTGCTCTGATTTTGATATATATATAAAAAATAAATACAAATAAAGAGCCAGATCACATAAACTGTTAAGACTGACTATTGTAAGATCAGTATCAGGCAAGACAGCACTGCACTTGGTTACATATGTTTTAATTATCAAAATAAAACATGTGTTTACTACAAATAAAAATATAATAGTTGAACTAAAGTAACCACACATTAGCATGGTTTTGCTGTACTAGCCATTTAGCTTCACCATGGTATTTGTGATTATATTAATTGTAATCAATCTGAATGACTGAGCAATGAACGCATACAGATCTCTGTGACGCCCAGATCTACAAAACACACCCTCTCACCTCTGTAATACACACAGAGATGGTAGTCCCATCCAAAATGGTACATGGAGATCATAGACGACAGGTGATGAGAATCGAAGCCGTCCGAATAGGGCTACAGCGCTAAACTATCAAGGTGCAAGTCTACATAGCTTGTGTAGTATAGACCCAGCTCCCAACACAACTTTGTGAATAGATTAATGCCGATATTGTTTTTATCTCGCGATAAGTGTTTCAGGTTAGCGCCAATAACGGCCCACCACTAATATATATGTATATTTATGTATGTTACCGGCAATGTGTGAAATGCCGGCATTCTTTAGAATGCCTAGGCAATGTATAGAATGCCCGCTGGTTTCAGCCAAAGTGTGAAATGATCGCCGCTTCACACATTGCCTAGGCATTCTATAGAATGCCTAGTGGCCGTCCGGCAAAGTGTGTAACTCCTACCCCCGCCGTTTTAATCGGACCGCGGGTGGCGCCGCGGCAACCGAA
>JAUCMT010000013.1:592478-605994 GCA_032357475.1 Enteromius thamalakanensis | reverse complement strand
ATTTCACACTTTGCCTAAAACCGTCAGGCATTCTATAGAATGCCGGATTTCACACATTGCCTGTAACATATATATATTATGCACATCTCGTCAATAAAGCCGTTTCATCAATTAGCGGTAAATCTCCATCATCTGTTTTTTAAATGAATGCTAGTTAAAATGTATTAATGGCAGCTCTGATTGAAAACGGGTGATTATCATCATATATTGCATTGCCGAACACCAGCACATGTCTAATTGTTGCTTTGATCGCCTGTTCTTCTGCTCTATGCTGTTGTGATAGTGCGCCCCCTTCTGGACTCATCACCTGTGACTGACTGTAATTATAAACACCTGCTCCTGCTCTCAAGCACTGTTCATCCTGCAGGAAGCCTTGTCCTTGACTGACATTATAAGCTGTCCTCACAGAAAATAAAAATAAAAAATATAAAATCAATCCATTCAGAACACAAAAAAAGAAGTAATCTGCAGTGCCAGGTCAAGAGGAGCACAAATAGAGCGAGCTTAAATATATTTTGTTCATCAATGCTCAGTGCTTTCTGTACACAAGTCCATCTTCTCTCTTTTGCCTTTTCATTCTTTCCGACTCTAGAGACTCACAAAGCTGGTGAACGTCCCCAAGTGTGCAATGATAAGCGTCGAAGACAAACAAGGCCAGTGCTACACTCCTTCAGTATGAGCCATCAAGTGCTTTCATGAAGGATTAGCCCACGGATTTGCTCCTGTCTTCCTCACTCAGTTTTCCATTGCTTTTCACAGCTGCTGTCTAATGACACAGGAGACAACATTGATGGACCCCACATCCGTATAGTTTTAGCTCTCGTCTTTAACAGTCTCATACATTCATTTAAAATACATCACAGGTCTTGAAACTCTGGGCATTTCAGACTGGTTGATGGGATCACAAGGTCAGACCTCATTTCCCAAGTCCTCTTCTCTACCATCCCATTTAGCATATTTAGTGTCCGATTCATTTTTGTTGTTTGTAAACTCCTGTTTGTTAATGTACTCATTTAAATTTCCATTTGATCTTATTTCAGACAACAAAGCTGCTAGTTTTTGTCATTGTAACAGGTTTTATCTTGGTGAGGACATAATCCCAGCCTCAGGCCACTGATGTTAACAGTTCCTGGATGGAGATCAGCAGATTTTAGAGATGATTTTTCCAGCTGTGGAAATGTGCAGAACTGTTTCAAATTGTGCAGTGGCTCACGGCGGTGCAAAAGGGGCTTGAAGGTCATCCTTACTTCCCACGAGATTCCAGAGCATGTTTGAGAAAGCAGGACTTGAGGCAATGAGCTGACCGTGGATCTGGTGGCTGAAGGCAAATCATCAGGACTTTAACAAATGGTGTTGGCAGATAAAAAGACTGCTGTGTATGTGCGGTTACTTTTACAACTGATGTAACATTTAAGATTGTGACAAACCATAGAAAACTGTCACAATAACAAGCGGAAGAATGCTAGTTCCTCTTCCCAGAAGTGCTGCGGTCAGAAAGGGTTTCCAAAAGTTTGACATTTCAGAATTTGCAATTCTATTATTTGAATTTTTTGGATTTACAATTCCAGTTTGTAATTAACAGCCTGCATTTCCAAAACGTGCCCGGTTAAATACAAAAAATAATAATGAAGTGTCCTTGCTGTTAATATTAGTTTTTTTTTTAATCATTTATTAAATTTCACTAAGATTTTGTGCAAATCTGCAACAGAAACAGCATGTCATAGTCGTACTAAACAGTAATTACACAGGATGAATTAAAATAAATGATGATGTAATGAGTGAATGCACTACACAAGAAGCTTCTTGAGGGAAAATCCTGACTGACATTTACAGGAAGGAGACAACCTTTCTTCATCGCTGTATTACACACACATCGACTGAACATGAACCAATGTGACTTAAATTATTGAAGATTTATTGATCTGTGCAGCTAAACAACATGACTGTAATATATTTGGAATTCAAAGAGAAACTAGTGATGAAGCAATGAGGAATGATAGCTCTCTTTTCTATAAATCTGACATCATCTCCTAACCAGCCAGTCACAGCTGGCAAGCAGCAGGGCATTTAGCTGATTGTTTGATTTCAGTTTCTTTGTTGTTCTACAGTAAAATATTTCTGGTCCAAAGTCAATATTCATATAAATTAATATATACAGTATAATATAATATATACAGTATCTCGTAAATTAAAGTAAATTGATTCCAAAACTGAGATCTGAATAGGATTTCGAACCACATATGAATATAGCTTGAAACGGATTTGTAATTCATGTAATTCACTTCATGTTGTACACATTTGCTAAATATGATGGGATTTCAATGAGAAGTGCACAGAAATCAGGCACCTGGCATTTTGAACAAGGCCTATGTGTTCTGAAATCAGCTCAATATACATCAAACATCTCTGACATCTCCAAATGGATCAAATCTGAGTCTAACTGCAACGGGCATCAACTTATGCATCATCTGTAAACTGGGCAAAGGTTGTGTAGTGTATTCCAGGCATTACTGGTCCCTGACACGTAACTACAATGTTTAATCATAATCAACTCAAAAGATCATCAAATGTAGATAATGCAAAGACATTAACATCACCGTGGCAGACAATGACTGAAGAGATACAAACCCTTTTTAGAAGTCGCTTAGCATCTGCAAAAAAATTGCTGCTGAACAGATCAGCTTAGACCAGCATGAATTTCAATGGCATCTCATGCTGAGGATGATTATACCCCCACAATGAACAAAACACACCACACGCTCTTGATCTGCAACGCTCCTCTGTTCTGCAGCGTATTTACATAATAATAAAGCAGCTTCTTAAAATAACAAATGCATGCATCACACAGTGCACAGGAGCTCATAACTGACCTGATGAGGGACGAGACCCAGAGAGGTCGGGGGTTCATTCATCCGGTCATCACTGCTACTGGCCACAGCGTAACCTCTGACAGAAAACAGATCACACATTAACACATTCAAATTAGACTTCAGGAGTTTTATGCTGAGTTAAAGTGTGTGTGTGTTTCCGGGGGAAAGAGCTGCTGCTGGATTTAGTCACAGTTCCTGAGGCCATAGCTGTGATTCAAATGGCAGCTAGTCAAAGTGTCAGAAATAGTCAAAGAGGAACGCACTGAGTATTAAGCAGCCTAAAAGCTTTTTTTGGTGTATTACTAATGCATCCTGTGTGTCAAACGCAAAACACACTTAATAACATCAAATGCAAACTAAAATAACACACAAAAAAGTTGAGAAGACATGTTGGGACTGTCACCAGTGCCACAAAAGGACATGAAAACACATTGCACAGACTAACAAACATTAAAGAGTGACATCCAGTTATCAGGTCAGCATTAAGATTATAAAAGTGTGCCAATAGGTGCCACGAAACTTCTCCATATAAGATAAATCCTTTACTTAAATGTAGCAATTACTACATCCAATAAAACATATGAACTGATCTAGTGTTAAAATGAAAAAAAAAAAAAAAAATGAATAAAATAAAAATAAATGGAGTTGGGTATAGCCTGTTACTCAGTAGCTGCTACTGTATTCTAATGACTTTTCCGGTAACACTTCACAATAAGGTATCATTTGTTAACATTTGTTAATATATTAACTAACATGAACAAACGATGAACAATGCCTTTACTGGACTATTTATTAATATTTGGGTAACACTTTATTTTAAGGTGTCTATAATACAGAGTTATTACCTAGTCAGTACTTGGTAGTAGCTGTTGTACGTACAGTACATAAAACTTATAAAATGTACTTATGTAACATGTAACTAAGTTATAAGCAGCCTGTAATTACAGTATGTGATTATGTAGATGTAACAGACAGCTACTGTTACACATGTTACAGACTTGCTGTGTAACCAAAAGATTGTTGCATATGTTCTTAAATCCATGCAATACCTTTCTAATTACAATAAAATTACAGAATATTACACAGGCAAAGCTATTTAAAATAAAGTGTATCAAGATTGTACTTAAGTGTAAGTATCTTTGTAACAGACTCGGGTCTGTAATGTGTGTAACAGTAGCTGTCTGTTACATCATAATAATTACAAACTGTAATTACAGGCTGTTACATTAACTTAGTTACATGATAATTTCAATTTATTTCAAAACAATGGCTACTACTGAGCACCTAATTACCTAATTACTCTGTATTATGACACCTTAAAATAAACTGTTACCAATCTGTGTTAATGGCAGTAAATGGAAATACAGTTGTTCCACATGTATTTATATTTGTTCACAATGCATTAACTAATGTAAACAAACATTGATGTAACTTGATTTTAATAATGCATTAGTAAATGCTGAAGTATTGTTCATTATTAGTTCATGTTTAGTAATGTTAACTAATGACCTCTACTGTAAAGTGTTATCACTTTTCCTGATAAAGTAAAAAAAAATTATTTGTATACAGTTTGTCATGCTGGACTTCATTTCCCATCAGCCACTGCACCTTCTCACCACCATGGGCCTTTTTCATGCTTCACGTTCAAAAACCGGAATCTTTAAATAGTTGTGTAAAATAACTTCTGGTGTAGCCTTAATAAATGGCAATACCCTTAGCATGGTGTCATGCCAGGCGGCTCTGTAGTTGATTGTTTATGTTTTCATGTTTGGTCCACGTGCTTTGTGTTTATTTTTATTGGTGCTCCGGTCATTGTAACCACGCCCCGGTCCTTAATGTTTAATTATTTGCCTAGGTGACTTGTGTTTGTATGTAATTAATCTATGTATTTATTCTTTTCAGTCATTTGTATGCTGCGTTAACGTTACATCTCTGTGAGTGTCCGCACTGCTTGTTTGATGTCTGCATTGATCCCTGCATTTTGGTTCAGCTTTCTTTTGCGCTTTATTATGAAATGTTTTGCATCTTACGTCAAGTCTGCCTTGCCTCCGTCCGCTGAGAAGCAGGTTCGCGACCAACATTCGCAACTGTTTTGACTCGGAGCGTTACAGTACACAGCATCCAAAAAGATATGGCATTCGTTTCCCAGTTCACAGAGCTGATCCTTTGAGGACTACATCCATGAGTTTTGTGTACTCGCTGAGCAGCCGTCATTTGGTGATGTGGAAATCATCCAGTTGTTTAAGGACGGTGCTGCATTTCTACAGGATTCCGAAATTCCAGAGACCGCTGGATTGTCGTGGAGGTCGACATTGTTTATAACACTGGCTACATTTTGATCACGAGCGGGATTTCTTCCAATTCACGTCACCACCAGTTTCGGGATTACGGCCAGGAGAGCCGAATGACTTCCTCGCGGTGCCTAGTCCACACGATACGTGTGGTAGCCCCGTTTCACGGTTTGAGGACCCGTGCATATGTCTTGTGTTGGTTTCGGTGTTCACTGAAGAAATTTTTTAGTGGGGGCAGCAGTGCCTGGGTTACAATGGGGAGGGGTGGGACAGGGAATGATCTGAAGGGACCTGAGCCTCCGGAAGCAGAGATGGAGGATGATCTGTAGTGGCATGAGCCTCCAAAAACCGAGATGGAGGAGGATCTGCAGTCGACTGAGCCTCAAGAAGCAGAGATGGAGGATGTTCTGTAGTGGCCTGAGCCTCCAGAGGTGGAGTTGGAGGAGGATCTGCAGTGGCCTGAGCCTCCAGAAGCGGAGTTGGAGAATGATCTACTGTGGCTCGACCTACTAGGACCACTCCACGCTCCCGAGCTGCTAGAGCCATTTCACGTTCCTGGCCAGCCAAAGGTCTAGACCTGTCGTGGTCAGCTCAGGGCCCTAACCAGTTGTGGCCAGCAAAAGGCCCAGACCCATTGTGGCCACATAAGTGCATAATGCTCTGGAGGCATGTAATGACTGCATCCTGGGCCGCCTTTAGAGCACCCACCTGCCCTAACCCCTGCACCAAGGATTTTTATTCTCACTACTTTCCTCTGTCCAATTCCGTTATGCGTCTGGAAGCTGCCCTTAGCGGGGGGCTATGTCACACCACCAGGCGCTTCTTTAGTTGTTTTTTTCATGTGTGGTCCATGTGGTTTGTGTTTATTTTTATTTGTTCTCCCTCATGTGCTCCTGTCATTGTAACCACGCCCCGGTCCTTAGTGTTTAATTATTTCCCCAGCCTTGTGTTTGTATGTAATTAATCTATGTATTTAATCAGGTTCTTTTCAGGCATTTGTATGCTGCGTTAACGTTACATCTCTGTGAGTGTCCGCACTGCTTGTTTGATGTCTGCATTGATCCCTGCATTTTTGTTCAGCTTTCTTTTGCACTTTATTATTGAATGTTTTGCATCTAACGTCAAGTCTGCCTTGCCTTCGTTGCTGAGAAGCAGGATCGCAACCAACATTTGCAGCTGTCAGACTCGGAGCGTTACACACAGGGGTTCATTTGTTGTGATTAATTATCAATTCATCATAGATATTTCATCTAAACACGTTAATCACAGTTTTCCATTATTAATCTGGTAAGATGACATGAGGACAGATGTTGTCATGATATTCTGACGCATATTTCATGCACGCATGAGGCATGCTGCATGCTATCCACATTCAGAGACAGATGTGTTTTCAAAATTCAAAAGTATGAACTATTTTTGACATGTTTTGAACATTTACCATATGCTATTGGTCAGCCCTGGTGCTGTTTGTTGAGTGTTGTTAATCGATAAAACAGATCAATGCTATAAAAGAACAGCATCATAGTGTTACACTTTTCAAAGGAATCAACCCCAAAAATGATTTATATCTAGATGTTTGGCAAAAAATATTGGAATAGTATATGAACATTAATACATTTTAATTTTAATAAATGGAAACAATCAAAATCAAGAAAAGAGCAATGATATGAAAGTACTATAACAAGTCTCTTGTTTTTTTTCATGAAAAATATGAAAAATAGGAATATATTTGAACAACTCCAGTTTGCTGCACAAAATGGCTGCCACCCCCAAGCCACTGCACAAGATGGCCACCGTACCTCAGCCCAAATCAGCATTCACGATGGTGCCCTGCCTCAGCTTGAGTCAGCAATCAAGATGGCCATCCTGCCTCAGCCAGAGTCAGCAGTCAATATGGCCGCCCTGCTTCAGCCAGAGTCAGCAGTCAAGATGGCAACTATTCCTTAGCCAGAGTCACAACCCAAGATGGCTGCCATTCCAGAGCCCCAGACGCTCCCCAGAATGGCTGCCATCCTGGAGCCACTGCACAAAAGAGCTGTCAAAATCAAGTTTCAGCGTGGATGGAGACAGATGGCATCCAGCCTAGCAGACCCGCCTATGATGTTGGTGACGGCAAAACCGTCCAAAACATACAGTGCACACACCCATCACCAGATACTGCACCTGCCAGTACTGTCACTCCAGAGCCTCAACCCAAATCGGCTCCGGCCAATCAAGCCCTAGAGGTTCTTCCAGTGGCTGCACAACACCTGGAGACATCAGCTGTGGCTGTAGACTCTCCAGACATTCCACTGGTGGCTGGACAACCTCCAGGCCCAATTATGCATGCCATGGCACCCTTGGTCAACCCTGTTCCAACCACAGAGGTTCCGCCAGTGGTTGCACAACCTTTGGAGATGTTGACTTGGGTCGTAGATTGTCGGGAGGTTCCACTGGTGGCTGCACAACCTCTAAGTTGGGTCATTCTGGTGGCTAAACCCTTTCCGTGCTCGGCCTTGGACACAGAGGTTCTCCAAATGTCAGGTCCATAGTCCAATTCATGGCCAGGAGTGCCGATCCAGTTACCCATGGATTCCTGTCTGCAGTTTTCGGGTCCCATTCCCAAATCACGGTCAGGAGAACTCTTGTCATGTCCAGAGTCTGAATTTCGGCCAGGAGAGCCAATCCAGTTACCCACAGATTCCAGTCCACAGTTGTCGGGTCCCAGCCCTGAATCACAGTCAGGAGAACCGCTGTCAGGTCCGGTGTCCAAATTATAGCCAGGAGTGCCGATTCAGATCCCCATGGATTCCAGTCCACATTTGTTGGGTCCCAGCCCCGAATCACAGCCAAGTGAACCGTTGTTGGGTCCAAGACCAAAGTCACGGTCAAGAAAACCATTGTCACATCCGGTGTTCGAATCACAGCCAAGAGAGTCGTTGTGAGCTCCATTGTCCAAATTACGGCCAGGAGTGGCGATCCAAATCCCCACGGATTCCAGTCCGCAGTTGTCGGGTCCGAGCCCCAAGTCACAGCCAAGAGAGCCGTTGTCCAGTTCTGTTTCCGAACCACGGCCTGGAGAGCCATGGACCAGTCCCGTTCACAAGTTATGGTCATTAGTTCCACCCTGGAGGGAGTATCTGCCTTCTTTTCCACCCTGGTGGGAGTTCAAGTCTCCTAGGCTGCCCTAGAGGGCATCTCTGGCTCCTGCTCCTCCCTGGAGGGAGTCACTGCCAACTGCTCCACCCTGGTGGACATCTCCATCCCCTGTTCGGCCCTGGAGGGCGTTCCTGTCACCTAGGCTGCTCTTGAGGGTGTCTTATAACGAACACACCTGTCCCTTAACTAAAAGAAGAACTAAGAGAAAAACATTCCTCATCCAAAAGATTATTAATCAAAGAATTTGCCGTTAACAAGGCTTCTGAATTTAAAGTGTCCTCTGGTAACAGTTTCCAGATGAAAAACCCCTGCGGTTTTGAAGCTCTTATCATATGAGGGTGCTGTCCTGTGTTGCAGCATATCTGACGGCTTTTATCCAGGCCCAGAAGAGGCTCTATAACAGCTTAATGCATCTGAAAAGAGAGACCATCAGGAGGATGCCAGCACTATCTAGGGTACAGAGTACCTGCCTTCTAAAGTCTTCCTCCAATGGTAAACATGGATGAAAGCTTTCCCTAACCTCTCATCCAACTGGAAATAGATAAAAAGCAACATCCAGACTTTGTGCACTTCAGAAATGGCATTTCAGTGCAATTGCTTTTACCGCTGTTTCGTTTCAGAGTGACCTAAACACACTGTAGGGTTTGAAATAAAGCTAAGATGGCATGAGCACATTAAAAGTGCCACGTTTGAGATTTCTGCTTCAGCAGTGTCACCAAAATGAATTAAAAAGTATGAACTGTTTTTGACATGTTTTGAACATTTATCATATATGCTATTGGTCAGCCCTGGTGCTATTTGTTGATTGTTGTTAATCGATAAAACAGATCAATGCTATAAAAGAACAGACTCATAGTGTTACACTTTTCAAAGGAATCAACCCCAAAAATGATTTGTATCTAGATGTTTGGCAAATAATATTGGAATACTATATGAACATTATTTTGGATTTATTTTATAAATGGAAGAAATCAAAATCAAGAAAAGAGCAATGATATGAAAGTGCTATAACAAGTCTCTTGTTTTTTTCCCCTTTTAAACATCAACTCATTTTAGAGCTTTTATTTTGGTGGAAGCTTCTCTTTTCAAAATGCTTACAGATCTATAAAGCGACTTCTCAAAGTCAAGCATGTTATATGACAACTAGGATTAGTGTTGATTTTTACTTGATTTAATGCTTGCTTAGTGTTAATTTTAGACCCTGGGCTCTTCTTGACTGCAACTTGTATGAAGTGTCCAGCAGTGCACACTGTGTTTTTACAGTTAATTAAGTGCATCACCTGGTTTTTCGGAGTGCACTTCTAGTTGAAATTCAAGTGTATATCTACTACTGAATGACCCAGGAAAGTTTCCAGCTGTTAAGTTCATGGAAGCAAGCACAACAGGGTTCACAGCAGCAGATGTGTAAAGCTGAGACACTCACCCCTCTGGGTGCTGGAGTATAGAGACCATCAGCTCCACAGCCAGGGCTCCGGCGATCATGGCCAGACCGGGACGGCTCACCGTGCACTGCTGGTCCAGAGTCCTGTCTCTGGTGGACTACAAATAAAACAAGGCTTCACTAACAGCTTTGTGTGATGACAAATCACGGAAAGCAAACACATTAATTGCTCAGTCCGTAAAAAAAAATATTTTGGTGATGGCTCAACTTGGTAGGAGACTGTGCTCAATCTATTTTGCTGTAGGATATGATTTCTATTGAACTGAGGTCACTTAAGCATATGACTGATTGGTTTCCGCTACACATTTGATTTTGTAATATAATACGTGCCTTGAGGAAAAGCTCATTTCTGCAATGAAAGTGTTTGATTAAAACTCACATCTCCGGGGGCGACCACATCATTACAGAAGTAGCAGCCAAGACGATGTCCGGGAATGTTGGAGAACAGAGACGCTCCTGAGAACGAAGCAAAGTTATGCTTATAATAGAGTAACAACAAGAAAGCATCACAATACAGCACCTGCAGACTCACTATAAGAGTTCCCTCGCCAGTCAGTGAACCTTGACCCATAAATGCTGTCAAACCTTCGAATTAAAGACGCTTGGATGTACTGAAATTGATCAAATGTTTTAGTCATTGGTGTACAAGAGTTAAATAAATACTGGCAATTTTTTAATGATATATTTAGTCTGTTTAGCTATTTGAAGTCACATCACAGTTTTGCAGATAAGACTGTTATGTTTTATTTACGGAAGAACCTAATTCAGTTACATCCAATAAAGCGGTAATTTCTTTTCTGAAGTCATTTCCACTTAACATTACTGCACTGGATTCATTACAATGCCTACATTACAAGACAGACGCAATAAAAGAAAAAACACTCTTTTCATAGAGATGATTATAGTTACATGAATAAGATGTAAAACACTTTTTACAAATTGTGACAGAACAATTAATCTGGAGCTAAGAGTAACTAAAAGTAAAGATCAAATGCCTTCTCTGTTTTGTCACAAGCATTTACCATCTTACATTTAACATCTGCGAAGTGTGCAACATATTTAAGCAGCTATTATATATACAGTGATGGACAAAATTGTTAGAACAACTGACAGATCTGAAAATACATACCTTTTTGCCATTTCATAAAACAGCACGAGTGAGTCGGTCGTACTGTTTCAACTGACTATTACTTTCGATATTTGCTATGTTTGTTATGGTTTGCTCACTAACCATTTTGGCGATCCAAATGCATTTAATGCTACACTATTTACAAAACCAGTGTTTAAAATTGCAATAATAAATTCAAATAATTTAATATTAAAAACAAGATGCAATATCGAGCACTGTTTTGGTTATAAATGACTGTGTAGTTAAAAATAAGGTGGATATAATACACTAAATATATACAAAGTTTTATCATGCAAAATAAATATGTTAATTTTATACCATAAAAGTATGAAAAATAGCAAGTTATCATGTCCCACAAGTAATTAGGAGTTTTCCATCAGACCCATAGATATGATCAGAGCAATTGAGGCTTGAAGATTTTTCATGAGTCACACCTGCTCCAGCAGAATGAGTCACCAGCCGCTCACACAGGATGTGCTCGTGCATTCACAGCTCAACAGAGTGAGAAGAATAGAACAGAAAGCAGGGGTCTTGAATAACACAGTCTTAAGAGCACGGCGCTCACAGGTCAACACGCTGTAAAGCACAAGCCAAACATGTCCATCTACAAAACATTTTTTTAAACATCACAAGTGGAATACAGGCTTTGCGTGAACGTCCTCTCAAGTTCTATCGTACCTCAGACAGCCTAAGTGAGACCCTTAATGCAGTAAGAAGAGGAAGTACAACTCTGTGTCCTGTAGTCCAAGGCCATTAGCTAGTAGTCTTTGCATGCAAGAAAATCATACTGTAGGTGGACAGTCTTAGACTGTTAGAGCTCCAAGTAAGATTAGAGAATTAGAAATAATACCCCTCAAAAAACAGACAACATATAATCCAGATATGACTATCAGATTTTAAGCACGGTGAACACAATTTTGTAATAAGGGCATTTCCAGCACTTTTTCATTTTGGGGTTATTTCTGTGGCTGTGATGACTAGGCCTTTTGCATTTGAGGTTTACACATATGTTTCATCTGTACCTGGTGTGATGGTGGCTGCTGGGGTGGAGGAAGACGAGGAGTTGGAGGAAGCAGACATGGGGCTGGACTCTTCAGACTGTGACTCTTTGGGTTTCTTGAGGCCGTGTCTCATTACCACAAATGTGTCAAATCCCAGAGCAGCATTAACTATCAACTGCAGAGAGGCAAAACACAGATATTGAACTTGCATTTAAGTGCCTAGTATGCAAACCAGTGCTGTCAAAATCAAATTAAAAAAATATATATGACATAATAAATATTTACAGTATACACGCACATTTCATGTTAACAATAACTTTTGGATGTGATTTATCACAATTAATTGTTTGACATCACTAACTCAAACTCAAAAAAAAGGTCAGCAGCCATGTGAGCAGAAAATAAATAAAAGATGAAAGACTGGAGGGAGGAAGCTACTATTCTCTTGCTGGCAGCGATGACTGTCGGAAGCCAGCGGCTCTCACGAGTGTCCATCAACAGGAAGACCACATCATGTTGAGAGATAAGCTTCTCCAGCTGTTCCACATCCTGCCGAGCTTGAGCCATTGTCAGCTCTGAAAAGTTCACTGGGTGGCCTGGCATTGGGATGCTCATGTTGTAGCCCTCTGCAATCTGAAAGAAATTAAAATATTAACAACAGATGAGATACTGTAAAGCTAAAACATTATGAGCACTGATTCCTACATAAAATACTGTGAATGTTTGCACTTACTCACTCAAAGTATCTAACAGGTAACATGTCAGGCCGTTCACAGATTTTTGCATTTCGGGTTTGAAAATAAGCATTTGCGTATCATCTGCATAGCTCTAAATATTTATCCCATGCTTCCTGATTACATTACCTAAATGTCACACACTGTAAACAATATAAACTATGGAGGTCCTAAAACCGAGCCCTGTGGGACTCCACAAAGAGGCGTACATTTTCTGGAGGGGGAAACCCTTATAAACATTCTAACCAACTTTGATTGTTCAAGTCAATGCATGAGAATTATGGTATGGATTTAAATCAAAGGCTGTACTGACATCCAGTGAGACAAATCTTGTTCACATCACATGTTTTTGTACCATAAATTAGAATGAAAAAGTAAGTTGTATAAGTACATTATTATCAACCAGATATGCATTTAACTAAGCAAAGACAGCCCAAAGTTACTAACAACATAATTACGTCAAACAAATCTGTAAACCCTGGATAAGCTCAAAATAGGGCTGGGCGATAATACGATCTTGATTTGTGATCGCGATCAAATTAAGTTCGATCACGGTATACTTTCTCGATCACGTGCATAACATGCTGCAGTAAAGTGCACGACAACAAATCACAACCCGCTGTCTGCTAGAGTTGTGGCGTTCGCGAACGAACCAATTCTTTTGAACTCATGAAGATGAACGATGGGAGCCGAGTGGCGGTGGCAGACGTTCTTTTTGTCCTTCTTTTTTTCCTATGCGTGTTTCACACAGATGCACAGAAATGATCTCCTCTGCGAGGCAGAACAGTTATAGGGGGTGCTACTGCCTAACAGCATCAGTGTTGCCAACTATTTTCAATGAAAAGTAGCTGTCTGCCCAAAAAGTAGCTAAATGTTGCCAGATGATGTCACGCTCTAATTTGCATATCAGTG
>JAUCMT010000013.1:574010-592378 GCA_032357475.1 Enteromius thamalakanensis | reverse complement strand
GACATGGACATCTAGGATGACATGGTGGTGAGTAAACTATCCTCAAAAGTTTTTTTGAAAGTGAACTTCTCCTTTAAGAAAAATGGCTTGAATGCAAATAAATGCAATGTCACATGACAGAATAGCCTATTGGCAGCTTCCGTGTTCGTGGTGTTGCTTGAACAACACATTCAGAAGACATCTTCATCAGTTTGACAACAAAGGCGCTGCAAATTCTCGCAAACGCAACCAAACACAGAAACGTACTGCAAATACACAAACACGCTGCAAACACAGAAACACGCTGCAAACAGCACGGACCAAAAGGAAATGTTTCACGGGAACCTCAAAAAGTGACAAACGCATTTGAGAGTAACTCTAGCTAACATAGCATTAAAATAGTGTTACCCTTTCAGTCGAATCACCTCGACGTTACATATGGGATCTCACATAAGAGACCAAACGTCTTCGAATCTTTTGGAAAAGGCCAATGAATATTGAATATGAATATTGCAATAATTACAGCCAGATGCACCTTATCACCTTATTATTTTTTTGCCATATCACCCTGCCCTAGCTCACAGACACTTAATTCTCACTGCCCAAACAATCTTGCTGCATAGATAGCTAGTTCGGACATTGGCCTGTGTTTTCACTGTATAGCCATAGACGAAGTGTAGCCTGGTTTTTTTATACAATATTTTTATACGATTGTTATTATGACTTTATTACTTATGGAGTAAAAGACTAATGAGTGGGCAATATGACTAAAAGCTCACACATTCTAGAAAAATCGGTCACATTTTAACATTTTTTATGTTTTTAAGTGATGAAACCATCAAGTAAAACTATAATATTTTATTTTTAACATATTAACACATCTCAATTATTATTATTTTTTTTATTAATATATTTAAATATATTTTTTAATTCAAACACTTTTTATGACACACAATGAATTTCAATGGGGTTAAGCTTTTTTACATTAGACAACTTGAACTAATATTGTCTTGTCAAAAAAGAATATACAGTACTGCGCTAAAGTCTTAGTATTTTCAGCAACAAACAATGGTTGTAAGTGGGTTATTTCTATCTTTTGTTGTAGCGTGTCAGCTGGAAATATCAGTCCACATTTCCAAACATTATTTTGGTCATTAATTGCAATAATCCAGTGAGATTATTTTCTCATGTCATGTCTAAAACTTTAAAAAAACAGTACTGTAGCTTTGCTTTTTTTCTTTATCTTGGAGACGTTGCCACAGTTTTTCTGGATACCCCACTTGAAAACATTTTTTTGCTGAAAATACTAGTGGACTTTTGTACAGTACTGTATATTTATGATATATTCGACTAATTATTAGGCATTTTAATTTCAAGTGTGTTTAAAGCATACCTCTCTGTGATATACAGGACAGTACAGTATATTTTTAGACTTATAAAACAATCTTTAGTCCCCGTCTACTGCAGGACTGTTATATAGCCTTCAAATTTTGACTTTACTTTATACTGGCGAATCAGAAGGGTTTTAATACTTCAGCAGAAACTACGCGTCACACAGTGAGATTAGGGATCAAGCAAGCAAGAGAAAAAATTGAAATACATTTTTACTGAAAATGATCACAGAGCTCTCAGAAGAGCATCAAAGCTAAGAAAGTGTCAATGGTAACTTCCAGCATCTATTTAGCATGTTTGTGTCAACATTTGTTTCAACGGCGACCAGTGAATCAGACATCATCTCATCCCACTATCTGAGAGAGAGAGAGAGAGTCGTAATTACTGCATGGATATCCGGACGGTCTAATTGGACCGACACACGCAGGGGTTCTGTGAAGGTAAGATGTGTGGCTTAATTAGTCGAACAGGGGAGCGGATCGATACAGGATGAGCAGATGAATTAATGATGACCACAGAGTAAACACAGCAGACAGCTGATTTCATCACGCTGGACAGACGGGCAGCTGTCAACACACACGATAGAAAAGCAAAGATTATTTAGCCAGGTGTACTGAAACAGCCCTTAATAAGACCCATCCGTTCACACACACACACACACACACACACACACACACAAGTGTCCACAGCTCAGCTGATCAGATGGTGCATGTCTTACATAAAGATATCACTCTCGCTCTTGTTTTAGCACCTCCGTTCTTTGCACTCGGAAAAATAACATTTGGAGAAAATGAAGAAATTGGCATGAAAGACACTTTTATAATGAGGCCCTTCTGAAGTGTGATCAGATAATAACTTGACCAACACGAGTGCAATGTGACAATTTCTGCATTCATTTCAGCATTTAGACGGAAACTAAAGCCTCAGTGACAAGCACTGACCCATCAACCCATCAGCCTTAGAAATAATAGTGAGGACATGGTTGTTTGCAAAAACATATTAATAACATCATAAAGTAAAAAAAAACTATGAATGTAATTAATTATGTTATTGTGCATACAAATCCATCTGTAGTGGCACAGTCAGTTCATATAACACAGACACACACATACTTGCCTTCTGTCCTAACACTGCACATTTCTATTGTTTTTAGTTTACCTATAATGTTCTACCTGAATTTTAGTTTTCTTCATTTAGGGTCACGGAAATGCCAATGTGTTGACACTTGTGTGGATGTGTTGTGGATTATGTGTATACAAAAAAGTTATTACAGTTATGACCTTTGCAGGTCAACTTGAACCCGTACATTTCATTATCAAAGGTGGGTGCACAGATTTAAAATAAAACTGTACTGTAAATGTATGCAATAATGTAAGAAACTTTTATCCAATAAATAAATACTTTAAATCAGTATATTAATAATAATAATAATGCATTGTATGTGTCGTATTTGTAATGCACTTTTCTCAAACTCAAAGAGATGTTACAGAAATGTAAACTGAAAAATCAAGTAAAGATTTATGTTTGAATTTAATATGAAACTGTTATATGAACATTTATTTAAAACTGTTGTTTATTAGTCAACAAATCCTATATAAACATTGCAGATGTTTGCAGGAGGTGCACCTTTTATTAAATATATTAAATATGCAGCTAATTATTTTGCATATATATGTCCCATTATTTATGTATTGGATTGTAAAGAAAATCTTGTCACATTTATAATGTTGTATCCAGTTGCTGTCCAGTGTAAAACATGGATCCTAAAGAAAAGATTAGAGGACAAAATAACAATAATACTCAATTAGTGAAAACTGTATTGTAAACAGTAATCTCAAAATCAATTAAAAAGAGTAACGATCACAGCAACGCATCAGAAAAGGACTTTCTTCCTGGTTGACAACGGCCAAACTGTCTTCTGGAATGACATTTGTTGAAGCTGGCAGCATGATGAATCCTGGGAAGTGAAGGGGATATGATAGCGGAGAGGATTCACAGGCCTTGTGGATGGAAACACCTGCCAACAGCGTTCCAACGCGGTCTTGAATATGAAGACCAGAGAGAGTCTGAGTCACATGGGTCTGATGTTTCCGCCTCACACAGCTTAAAACACACGGACAACATACACCCGGACTGACTGTGTTTGAGAAAAGGAGGATACGACTCGTTTAAAATAGTAAGAACTGAGGATGTGACTATTACTGTAACAGTTCAGCTGGAAGTGCCAGCATGAATTTCACTGGATGGCACTCCAGCTCCGTGTGCATTTCATTGTGTGTTTGTCTCCATTTCCA
The DNA here is from genome assembly GCA_032357475.1 of Enteromius thamalakanensis. NCBI lineage: Eukaryota > Metazoa > Chordata > Actinopteri > Cypriniformes > Cyprinidae > Enteromius > Enteromius thamalakanensis. The sequence continues at coordinate 588,713 of JAUCMT010000013.1, read as the reverse complement.
TCCCTGGACTCTTACAATGAACTTGTGTCTACACCCACCTTGCCTGTCACCATGGCCACTCATTCTGTGAATTCGCTGATCATCGTGTGGGGATGTATGTATAATTCTCGCCCTTTGTAAGCATTCCTGTGTTCTGTGTATTTCTCTGTGTTCCCGTTGGATTTACTGTGATCAACCTTGCCTGCCCTGTACTCACACTTTTGCTTTGCCCCTAGGTTTGTCGATCGCCTAACCTTTGTTACGCTTCTTCTTTGCCTTTAATGTCCCTGTTTGCTGTTATTCAACCCTGCTTGCTTGTACCTTGAGTTTCCTAATAAATATAGCTGCACATGGATCCACCTCTGCTCGTCTGACCTCCATATCGTGACAAGTAGGTTTTGTGAGGATGTGACTAGTTGGTTTATCTGCATTTATTTTTCTTTAGAATCTATTTTACATTTGATATTTAAGACATATGAATGCGTTACCTATGCAGCTGTGTATGAAGACTGTATTGAGGAGTAACTACGGTAGTTACATGTAAGGAATTCATATATTGAATTTACAAAATAAACATAACCGAAAAATGAAATAAAAATCATGCATTCTGCATTAGTTCAGACAGGCCTCGCAGTCAAGCTCTGCTATTAGCTGACGGGAGAAATTCAAACCCAACTAAGGCTTAAGAGGTCCTGACTGAAATTAAATCACTGCTACAATTTACAAAACATTATCATAGCTGGTTATGATTTAAACCTGTATTTAACCTTGATCTCAAAGTAAAAATGTATTTCATGTTTAGTGTTTAGTACTTCTGTATGGTTAAGCCTGTCTGGTTTAAGTGTTTCAAAATGATCAGTCAAATTTCAAAGTTATTAAATGTAATCAGTTACTTTAATATAATAAGTATTTGATAGTACAGTTACATTTAAATTTTAACTTATAACGTAATCTGTAACCTATTACATTCAAAAAGTAACCTTCCCTACACTGCAGAGATGATGATAAGTTAATAGTCCCATATTGTCAAATCTGAAATTTCTTTTCATGATAAGTGAGGTCTAGGTGCTATCACGTTTCAAAACGGTCCCTCCACAATAAACTGCACACACTGAAGCTAACTTTAACAGATGAAACCAGATCGGCCGACCTGTAGACTCTCTCCACGGATGGACAACCTGACAGGATTGTTACTATGAGGAGAAGCACGTCTAACATGTGTATAGTAAAGACAAACTCACCGTGTCTGTTTAGTCATGAAGATGATGTATATATTTTAGTTTCAGCAGGCAACTATTTTTACAGCTATGTTATTATTCCAACTACAACTAGTCACTAGTCCAGATAACCACAACAATGCACATACAATTACACATCATTATTCAGAAATCATCTGTTTGTTGTTTTACACGCTTGCACACAGACACTATTTCATAAACAACATAGTCGTGAAATGCAATAAAAACTTTAGACATGCCATAGAAAACTGTTAAGAACAATCTAAAATATACTGTATATTTAAACTGGAATATTTGACTATAAAAAGAAATTTGATTATTTTTGAGTAAATCAATAATTAAAATCAAATCAGTATTATTAACCATTCAACGTGTATAGCAGGGGTCACCAAGTTGGGACTAAACTAAATATTATATTATATTACAAACTGTGTTTCATGTGTTTAACTGATGAGGTTACCTTCAGTTAGACACATGAAGGCAGTGTGTAATATAACATAATATTTAGTTTATGTTGGGTATTTTTCTATTTATCTACTCTTCGAACTATCTACCCTATGCCATTTAACACCTGTAAGAATAAAAGTTATTAAATGGGTACATATGATGCGCATTGCACATGCTCTGTCATTCCCAATGCACCCCCAAGTTTGTCACCCCCAACCAAAAACATGTTCCCGCCCCTGAGACATGCCCAAGAGAATCCTCGTTTCTGTCACGTCCGCTCGCTTTATCACATTTTGACCACAGCGGTCATCCTTTTTTTGTCTGGCAGTGGTATCAGGTATGTGATCATGGTTCTATTTTGATTCTGGCACCCAACATCACAACAATATGACATTTAAAGCCCCTTGTGTAGCTGAATTTGTGCTGGTTTAAAATGGGCGCCTCTAGTCTTCCCTTCATTGTGCATCTAGTTAGTGCTGTTACATAATTGTGACATCGTTACATTTGATTGACCTGGCCATGTGTCACTCGAAAAAAAAAACAGGCCAATCAGAAGACAGGCTCATGAATATTAATCAGACAGGACAAATCCACCTGTTTTTGACAGAGCTCCTGAGAGAGGAGCTGTAAAAACATAATAAGATGTTTTTTTGTTACTTATACTGCAAATATATATTCATAACACCTAAAATAAAACTCCAAAAAGGTGTAAATTCTGGGACCTTTAACATGATTAGTGACTTCAATACATTGAGCTTCCTGTACCATGACATAATGCATTATTAGAAATTAATTACCTTCTAATCAGAATTGTTCTCTGAATGACATCCATCAATCTCACTTTGTCATTTCGACAAACAAATTCAGGTGATTCTTTTCATGCGAGTCATTTTAAATGAAAAACTCCAAAAGACTCACTAACCTATTTGGTTTCATGACACATTCAGAACATTGTAGTTTTTAACCTTACTGAAGCAAAAACATCTTGGGTTACCTACTACACATGTTCGCTGTGTAGGAAATGAGAAACTGCGTAGATATGATGACGCAATGGGAACGGCCACTGGGTGTACATGGAACTGTGTCAGTTTATCAGCAGAAGGTGTGGACGCCACCTTGATGCGTTTACGTTGCCATCTTTATACTAGTGAACGTGCCATCTGCTCCTCAGATTTCTCTGTGTCTTACTGACAGCGTGAAGAGCTTGGCAGAAAAAGCTTCTCGTCTCTACTCAGAGAACATGGATAACGCAAGAAACTGAGATGTTCTCTCTCAAATGTTCACGTAACGCTGCGTAGCTATGACGCAATGGGAATGATATACCAAACACAGCAAGCTAAAGCAGTGGGGTAACTTGCCTAATGATGAACCAGACAGGATCTACAGCTGGATCATACAAACAAAACCTGGGAAACAGAAGCCATGTCAACATTCAAATTACAGAACATGATAAAAGTGTGCTGAATGTGTGCAGTTTCTCGGTTTGAATTGTGAATATTTACTATTGATAGCTCACTCCTCTCACACAGGCACAGAACGCACTAGTTTAGTTTTTTTGTCTGACGCTACCATCGCAAGGAGACAACACTGTCGGCTTTCATCGCCGCTAGCTGGTTGGTGTCGGCTTGGTAAGTCCCAGCCTTCAGGAGAGTAGCTGTCCCTTGCAGGCACTCCAGTACTGGACCTACAGAGCAGATGTCTGGGTCCACCTCATGTGCTAAGCACCATGATGTTTCACTTAGAGGAATACAGTATCCTCCTGGAAAAGGCTCTCCATTTATTCAGGCAAATAATTGTTTTCTAAATTAATACAATTACATTCATCCTGCTTTCATCCAAAAGGGAGTTCACTGATCAACTGCAGTGAAAACAGAGAAGGAGAATTTGCTTCTGGATGAAGCCATAAGAGCCGGCCCTCACGTCCTGATCAGTGATGCATGAGAGGATCGCTCAGCAGACGAATATAAATGAGGCCGTATCTCATATGAACATGGGTTACAATATGGGATAAAATGTTATGAAGCTTCTCAAAGACAATGAACATCAGTCTGGACTGGTCAAACACATCTACAGATCAGCCAAACACCATTCATCAGTATTAAAATGAATAATTCAGACTTCACTGTTATAGATAATTGCATTTTGAAATTGAGTGCTACTGATTAATCTAAGGGCCTCAAAATAATGGCCCACAGTATAGGTTCATACAGATGTTTATTCATGCCTCATTAGTCTATAAATACACAGATCAGTCTGTTAGGTGTGAGGTGGAGATGGGTTTGCTAGTAATTGTGCCAACACTTACACACTGAAGCCCCGTTCACACCAAGCACGACAACGAATAAGATATAGTTCTAAAAATCACTCTCAATGTTAAAGAATAGCAGCATCCACATCACAACTATAACGATAAAAACAGAGAAACAATAACGTTGGAGTCATTTTAGGAATAATTTTTCGTAGACACAAAGATACCTATTGTTATCTTTATAGTTATTGTGGTTGGTGTGAGCGGGCCTTTACACAGTTCAAACACTTCTGTCTGTTCAACTGACCACAACCAGGACCTGCCAAGTGTTTCGCGTGCGTTTGAGACCCTTGGTATATTATGTAGTAAAAAATCTAAAATATGCAACTGCAATAAATAACTGCAAAGAAAGTCCTCACCACACCAGGAAAGATCTTCTTCAATCTGTCCACCGCGGCGAGAGCTTTAGCCTTCCCTCCGCTCAGACAATCTTCAAACTCATAGAGCGGCTGTCGCACAGGGTTCGAGTAGGAGATCTTCGCATTGTCCACAAAAGTGATGTGTCTCACACCCCAGCCCTTAAAAACGAAACAGGAAACATTCACTAAACAGTTCTGCCATTTGCAGTATAACAGCCAAATAACTCCACTATTTAAACTTTAGATCAGAATATTTGTTTGAAACAGCTTCACAGATACTCTACATAGAAAGTGACATTTTAATGAATAAATATCTTTTAAAAAGACAATTTAGACATTTATGAATAAACTAATTTATAACATTAAATAAAACTTTTTTTACGTATAACATTTTTTTTGGCTGTCTAATGTTTTGATTTTAGTATCACTGGAGTACCATGATCTTTAAAATTCAATGACCACCATCATAGCTTATGAATACATTATTTACCTGGCCTCTAACTAATACTATTAGTACTGTTCTAATATTGAAATGTAAACTAGGATGTGCTGAGCTGCAGTTATTCATCAAATGATGTTTAAATCATGGAGATCACTATAGCCAGGCATATACGTACAATGTAGTCAAGCACACTTGATATATTTTCAGTAAAGTACACAAAATCACAAACTGTGCCATGCAAACTGTGAGCAGCCCTTTTTTTTGGCCATGTTTGCACCATTCCATGTTTTGCATCACTCCTCTGAAACCAGTAAACCAATGTGAGAGAAAAAAAGACAGCATTCACAAATATTTTCACATTTAACTCAGAACATTCAAATTGTCCCTGGATCTAACACTGGAGTCATTTCTCTTTATTCAGTTATTCAGAACTGCATAAAGGGTATCAGTTCTTTTGGTGTGTTCCCACATAAGCCACAATTCGTGTGAACCGCTGCTGGAACCCAGTGTAAAAACAATCTCATGTTTATAATTAACTGGCATGAATGCATTTTTTTATTTTCATACTGCCAGCATCTCAGCCATCAAGCGACACTACTATCATTTTGAGATGGAAGCATCTGCGACTTGATTTCTATAATTACAGTCTTAGGCTTACGACTATTTCAAAAACCATTAAAAAACAATTATGCAAAAGGCACGTAAGCACTTAATGACGTAAAGCAAGCCAAGAAATCCATACTAAAGGCAAGGAAAGCTTTTTTGACACCTGTCAGATGTGATAATCAAATGTAAATCAAAAGCAGGCATTTCTTACCATCAGTGTTCTCGCCACATTGCAGCCCAGAGTTCCAGCTCCCAGTAACAGACACCTAGTGGACACGACCTTATCCAGATCCAGAGACGGGACCAGCCTCCAACGCATCAGCTTCAGGTTGAGATCGACAGAAGACTCGGCAAGCCTTGAGAGAAAATGAATGAAATGTGTCACATACCACTGAGAAAACCATTATGAAGTGTATAAACTGACGCCAGGTGTCCAGTACCTTTTAGGGTCCATACATTCACTAAGGTTGACACTTCTAGGTCCCATCGCACCTTTAGGGTTCTTCTCCCAACCCACACTTTTTGGACATACTGCATAAACAAGTTAATACACATACAAATATAATGCAACCGCCTACTGACTTGAATATTCATATTTAAGACTTTGCTTGGTGTCGTACAGGTGAAAAAATTGACTCCAACCCACCAACAAATGTCTGGAGAAGCCAAAAGCTGAACAAAACCATTTAGATGTTAGCCAAAATATGAGTCCATCACCAAGAATAACACTTCCTCCAGTGAGAAAGTTTATCTTCTATCGTCTCTAACGTCAAAAACCAGCCACATGTTAGTTTAGATCTGTACCTGATCTGTGCGGATTTCTCTCCTGATTCAGATTTTCACTGGAGGAAAGGTAATATGGATTATGGATTTGTTTAATTTTTTGTCTTCTCCAGATATTAACTGGTGGGCTGAAGTAGTGTGGATTATTGTGATGTTTTTATCAGACTCTTATTCTTACGGTACCCATTCACTGCAGTCAAGGATTTATGTTTTTTTTATCTATTAAGAAGTATTAGATGATCAAACAGTATTTACTGTCTGGTTTTGGGTAACTGGCCTTTGGTGCTTAAAGAGACATCGTCAGGCATGTAAGAGGCTATATTGGTCAATTTTAGTGAGATGATGTTTGATTTCCCAGCATTCAATCAGAGATCACAGTATTTTTCAATGCAATGAATGTCACAGTTCAGAAAGGCAAACCTCGTTGTGCATTTGAAGGATGACCACACCAGTCAAGGATAGCATAAAGTCAGGGAGGGTGGCCTGTTTAAGAGCCCATCTACTGTATGTGAAAATGAACGACCGGATTTTAATCAATTGTCCTTATCGGGTTCCTACAGCACTGTTCTATCATAGCGAGCAGCTTTGGCTTAATTCACACAGCCATTCACACCGTCAGTCCAGCAACTCCCCCAGGAATTCACCAGTCTGATGGGCAGTGATGTGTGATGAGGCTGAATGTCAGGGAATCTCCTTCAGCTCACAGCTGAGGAGTGAATGAAGCATCTGAGCAGACAAACACATCCCAGCTCAGGAAGAATAAACCATACTAGACCTTCTGTGTTGTCAACAACCCAAAAGCCTCACAGACTGAACTTACCAGTACATAGAAAATCTCTCTCTATTCATTAAATTATTTAAAGATTAACTATGACTGAACTGTGGCTATTGAATGTGGTTTATCTGCATGCATGTCTGTGAGGATTCCTGCAAGATTTGCTTGACATTACTGGTTCTTTCATTTATTTGACCATCATCAGCTGATTTACTGCTGCCCTGATTACTAGGAAGTACACATGAACTTTTATAACAATATATGCATGGGAAGACCATTTATTTTTTAAAGCCCTGAAAACCTTATTTTGAATCTAAATATATTTAAGGGCTTCTGCAAAAGTAAAATTATTTGGGGGGAAATAATAACAGCACGCAAATGTTTTAAGATAACTCAGGGGACATGCTATACTTTGGCGAGAGAACCCAAATGTTTTCTAAGCGAGCACAAAAGTGCTAAAATACAATTAATCTTCCCATTTTATTTATTTTTGTCATCTCCATGTCCCTTTATGGCTGGAATGGGCATGGCCCTTGAGATCCACTTTCCTGCAGAGTTTGGCTCCAATCCTAATCAAACGCTCCTGAACCCAAGCTGACAAAGGTCTTTAAGATTACTTGTTGACTACAGGTAAAATTCTGCATGAAAGTAGATCTCGAGGACCAAAACTGCCCATCCATGTCGTTCAGGCTCTGTAAATGAATGATAATGCACACAAAATCAAACAATCTGGATCTGGATAATTAGCAGGAATAAACAAAGCTCAGTGATGGCCTGTACGGCCAACAATCAGCTACAAAAAAACTGAAACCCATGGCAGGCTGTCGGAGGAACCTGTATTAACATTTAAATGGTTTCTGGCCTCTCCTGAAGTCAGATAAAAGCCCAGCCTTTATGCTGCTGTTCTGGAGCACTCAGGCGAAGATGATAAATTACCTGCAGAAGCCGTGAGGTCTGGCAGCTTGACCCGAAAGATGATGCTGTGCCGAATGGAGCGGTTTCCTTGTAGAGTCCTGTCTCTGAAGCACAGAACCTCCACCACATCCAGCTTTGAACCCCTGGCATTCACACGGACAAACACACACTGCTGTAAGGACACATGGTCTTTGGAGTGACCTTAAACTTACCATCACAAAGAGACGATGGCTGAAAGAGTCAGTACAGGAAGAGCACTATAGTATTTAACACTGAAAGCTACTGAAAGCTGCAAAATGCAGCATTATTTCCAAAATCTTCCACCTGCACTGCATTTACTAAAAACATGCACCATTAAATTTCAAATTCAAATTTTATTTGTCACATTCACATACATACACGGCATGACATGAAGTGAAATGTATTGCACGACTGCCCCAACAAGTTGACACATTAGTAAACATTTAAAATGGCAAAATAAGGTAGAATATGAAAATAAGTAGAGTAAATAAATATAACAATCTAACAAAATAACTAACAATAAAAATAAAATAGAATAAAAGTAGAAAAAAGGTTGAAAGGTAGAATTTAATGTGAATAAAATAGAATAAAGGTAGAATTGAAGGTGTTGGTGTCTTTAACAAAGTCTTATAGGCGCAAAACAGCAGAAAAAAATATTGATATTATAAAAATAATTTTAAAAATGGTAAAGTTTTTTTTTTTTCTTTAATATATACGTTAAACTGTAATTGATTGCTGTGGTGTGCAGCTGAAATTTCCGCATCATTACTCCTGAAATCCCATTTCTGATTATTATCAATGTTCATCGATGATTGAAGTGTATTTTGTGCAAACTTTAAATAAAAAGGTTAAAAAGACCAGCTTTTATTAAAAACGTCTTTACCGCAATTTTGAAGAATTTAGCACATTTTTGCTGAATGAAAGTTTTAAATGTACTAATATCAATATTTTAATATATTTATTTTTTACTCATCAACGAATCTTGAATTTTTTTTTATAAATTGTAAATTATTAAGATTATAAATTTTATAAAAATCACAGGTTCCAAAAAAATTATAAATTGTTTAGTTTCCAACACTCATAATAAAATCTGCATATTAGAATAATTTCAGAGAAATGATGCTGAAAATTCAGCTTTGATCACCGAAACACATTACAGTTTAAAATATATAAAAATAGAAAAAAGTTATCTTAAATTGCTATATGTTAGTTTCTTTACATATTTACAAAGAAACATCTTTAAAAAAACATAGAAAAATTACTAGATATAAATCCATAGCTTTTGTATAATGAGCCATGGTGAAATGTGTTTGGGGCATGTAACATGGTAGTACATCAGGTGTATACTGTGAAGGAAATATTTTATATAATGGCCTCAGAAGGATTAAAAAGGATTTTCAACACAGAAGGTTTAGAAAAGTGCAGACTAATGATGCTCAGATCAAAGGTCGTGTCTTCATGATTAAATAATCTGCATTTACCCAAAAAGTGCCCTGTAAGAGCAAAAGTGCAAAGTAGAAGCTGATGAATAGAAGTGCTTCTCTATGCCCGGAAGACAGAATGCAGCTATTGTATATTTTAGTAATCAAGTATTCTACTGAAAATTTAATAGATTAATCGAGTAACAGGATAACATTTTTGCTTAATTTTAAGAGACATGTCTTATTTTCTCTAGCATATTTAATATTGCTCTTTAATTAACAACTAATTGTTTTTCTTCTTTTTTTTTTAAATCAACATTTTATTTATTGATGATATTTATTACATTTTTAATATTAATATTAGGTAAAATATTATTATCATACAGAGTAGGTTCATGGATGTGCGTTTATAAACCCTTTTCATGACTACAGTAATTTATTCAACGTTCAGTATTCAAACTAAAGTATCAAGTATTCATCCAAGCCATGGTATTGTTTAATTGTAAAAGCCATGCAGAACGTTTTTAACAGTAAAGCTGACAAATATAAGCTGATAAATATTCCGGTATAATGTAGTGCTGTCACGGGTGCGTGTGACTAAAATACGAAGGCAGAGTCGGAAGTACAACAAATAACCAATCCTTTAATATTTCAGGAGAGCAGACGCATAGGCAGAGTAATTCACATGACATCCAATATAACCTTAATAACCGGCAACATGAACTGAACTGAACCTAACTTAAACAGGGCAGACAATGACGTTAACTACACCAGACACACTTGAACACAATAACACAACACTAGGGCAGACTGAGACAGAGCACATGGATACTGAAAACAATGACGAATGGTTCACAGAATGGTAAACAGACCATTCATGAGGAACATGAGGAAAAGTCAGGAGGAGGTTAAGAAGGTGGCCAGGCAACCGGGAGGAGGAAGAGGAACAGAGTCCAGGGTGGTGACGATAGAGGGAGGAAACAGGAAGAATCCGGTGGGACCCAGAACCCAGCCATAACATAGACCCAGTGATGAGCCCGAGGCAAAGAGAGAGAGAGAGGCGATGATCCAGGCCGACGCCGAGGATCCGGAGGGCCAAGGCGGAGCAAATTATGCTGGCAACTGGCGCAGAGACGTGGATCCAGAAGGCGGCGGTGGAGCCTGAGGTGGAACTGGAGGCAGGGAGGAGCCTGACAATGCCGGCAGGACAGAGGGATGAGGCATAGCCGAAGGAATAGAGTCTAGAGGCGGAGGATGATTGACAACAGACCAAAGCTGAGATGGAGGGACGATGGACCCAGGCGGAGTTAGAGGACAGACGGGCCCCAGTGGAGAGGAGGGAGCTAGGGGCCATGGTGCAGCCGACGGGTCGGAGGGCCAAGGCGGAGTCCGGGACTCTGAGCTCCCGGACTCTGAGCTCCGGCTCTCTCACTTGGTCTGTCGTCACAGTTTTAGGCTCCATACCGCACCTCAGCTCTGTCGCGTCCTTTTGCAATGGCTCGTCGGTAGTGCCGGGCTCTGCTGTGGCGTCAGCGGTGGGCTCAGGAAGGGGCTCTTCCACAGGACAGATGGTGAATGACGATCCATTCCTCGCCAGTGTCTATCCACGAAGGCGGCGAAGTCTGCTCGAGAGCCATCTTCGGACAGTGGCTCTCTGTGCTCAGGTCTGTTTATTCTGTTTCTGTTAAAATGAATGACTGCTACAGCACTGAGCGTTGTGGTTTATCCCTTCCATAACTAACGTACATTATATAACAGCCCCCATCTCAATTAACATTCGCATTGATTTAACGCTACACTGAATTCACCTGGTCTCGTGACAGTCCTCCTCCGGTCTCTGAGTAGGATATTTTTGTCATTTTCTCATGTTCTCATTTGGTCTCTTTGCACATCGTGTTGTTATTGCTCCCCTCCATTATGCAGCCCGCACTAGTCCGCGCTCGCGCGCTCACATCAGGCAGAGGATTTTGCCTCGATAATTTTTGGTATTTGAGTTACCTGAAGAATCGTTTCAGCCCTACTCAAGATACTGTAGTTCTTTGGACTGGATTGTAAGTAATCAGGTAATTAACCAGCGATACTTTAGTAACAACTGCAGTTGTCTGTGGTAAAGTCAGATTAGCATTGAAAACTTCCACGACAATACCCTTGTGTACGAACATAGCAATCATTAAGCACTATGTGATCTATTAAAGTGCCATGGTACGTTGAGTATTGGACATACTGTTATATGCTATTCTACCACAGCATTTTTGTAGTTTCTAGTCTGCATGGCTAATGAACAAGCAGCATCATGCTACTGTATTGGATCTCAAACCTCAGACAAAACACTGATCAGATGATCGGACAGACAGTGCAATACATTCTCACAAGACATTAGCAGATGGTTATATTTCCTCACATTTTTCTAGTTGCAGAGCAAACATTTTGCAGATTGAAAGTAACGACAGGAGGAAAAGAGTGGAGCTGTGGAAACAGGGCTATAATTTAACACCAGTGGGATGCGTGTTGGAAAAGCTCACATACCATTTTTTTGCGACGAGGATGAGTAAGTTTCTGAGAGGCCAGCCTGGATGTTGAGGAAGTGTGCATGGGTCATACACACCCACAGTAATCTGCCAAATGAACAAATCAGAACACATTATACACACATACTGTGAGGAATGTTCTGGGTTCATCATCAAGCAACACAGAACACGAATTTGACTCATTATTAAATATGGTAATCTCCAGCACACTTACAAATGTTGTTGACAGCACCGAAATTATGGAATATCCTGCAATATTTGCATTAATAATAATAGCAATGCTTTAAACTGGAAATTACCTTCTTTAGGTCTGGGAAGAAGGAGTTCAAGTCTTTTAGAGGAGCGACTTCAACACTTTCTTCTGTGTACTTGAGCAGAAAATGTGGGACCGCTGTCGTTCCACTTGAGACACACAGATTATCATACGCCGTTTGCAAGCTTAATATCTGTGAAACAGATCAGTTCAAAGCTATCAATCCACCTCATTACCTCATGAAACACAATAAAGTGAAATGAAAGCTTAAACTTGGTTGGAAAATAGTTAAGGCGGGGGTACACGGTGCGATTTTTGAGGTCGTACGAGCTTGCATGCGTTTTTTTGGTTATCGGAGAATCGTCTTTTCTCATATTGTGTGTGAGAAATAACGAGACGAGCAGAGTGCCTTATGAGCACTTCTCGACCTCACTATCATTTTTCTAGTCGTTGTGCACAGAGACTAGGAAGAGAGGCAAGAACAGTCTGCTGCTTCTGACTCACAACCTTTAAGATAGTTAGCTTTTCTTATTAAAAGAAGCTGCTACTTACTATTCAAACGTGTGTTTTGAGCAGTGAAGGGTTGTTTCTCTGATCACGAATGCAGACATGGTGTTATGTTTACGAGGCGTGATGCAAAACGACGTGTAAAAAGACAGAACTAAGTTATGATCATCAGTAACAAATGATCAACAGATCAACAAATGCCTGCTTTGTAATGTGTTTTTTTGTTTTGGTGTCATAGTGCCGGAAGCGTGATCATGTTATGGTAAACATTAATAAATTACATATATAATATATTTTAAAATGAAAAGCAGTTACTTCAAACTGCAAAAATATTTTACATTATCACTGTTTTTGCCGTATTTTGAATCAAATAAATGCAGAGAGAAGCAGAAGAGACTTAAAAACATAAACATAAAAAATTGTACTCTTCAAAAACTAGTGTACCTATGGTTAAATACAGAGATTCAAAGTTTCCAAATACGCTGTAGTGCTACTATATATGGTATGTCACTCATCTTAGGGCCTATATGACATTATGCATTCAAATAATTAACACTGAATTGCACATTCTAATCAGCACATGCTTTCCATAAAGCACTGACTAATGGCTCATTATGCTTCGCACAAAACATCCTCTTCAGAAGTGAGTTATCAGTGCGGGCTCTTCTCCGCACCTGTTTGGCAGAGAAGCTGCGCTCTAATGACACCGGCTCCTGCTCCAGATGGACACCCTCCAGAAAGCAAAGGGCAGGAAAGCAGAACCAATAATAGAAATGATATTTCTTCAGATCCTGGATAAACAAAAGGACTAGTCAAAAACGAATGGCTGAAAGGACATTACTTGATAAGGACATTTTCTAAAAAACTGGCATACAAACCGCAAATGTCAAGAGGATGAATTTGTTTAGGATGGAGGACTCCTCCAGTGCAGCGCCTGACTGAATAGCGCTCCAAATCTGAGATGAAGACAACATTACCAGTATTAATTAATTATATACACATGACCAGAAAATAAGTTCTGATATAGGCAAATGTAAATGTGTAAATATTACGTATTTCACACACATTCTGGGACAAAATCAATAAACAATTGCTGCACCTGTGTGCACAATGTTTCAGTACCGTGAGTCATTAGGTGCAACTCCAGATACACAGCTGATGAACAAAAGAAGAACAAAAATGTGCTCACCCTCAGGTCAACCAAGACTAGGATGAGTTTGTTTATCAGATCTGTAGAAGAGTGTCTCTACGTCATTGCATGCGCTTTCATCTTCTCCAGATGATAACTAATGGACTGGGGTGCTGTGGATTACTGTGGTCTTTTTAATCAGCTGTTTGGACTCTAATTCTGACGGCACCCATTCACCTCAGAGCATCCATGATGCAGAAACACATTTTTACACATTAGCACAGTACATACTATACATGTGCATATACGTGTATATATATGCTTGTACTATGCATTATGTTTGAGAAGATGTGCATAGTATGAGCATATACCTTATAGTATAATTAATAGTATGTCTTTTGGGACGGAAACACCACCATTTCAGTGCAAAAACATAGGGTTTATTTAAGACTGGCCCTTATTTACAAAAGTCTTTGATGTTCGGCCATGGCTGTTATCACTGTGTTAATACCATTTGCAGAAAGCAGCCAGTAAACTTAATTGTATTAAGGAGATTAAGAATGGCAGCAGTAATTTATCATATGATGGAGAAGGATGCTCATCGTCCAGATACACAGTGAAAGAAAGGGCATCATTTAGTTGGTAGTTCTCTGCAGGCAGCGAGTCCAAATAAAATATGCACAAGTAATAAAGAGGAAGTGAAAGCACCTCATTGGCTGCTTTATCCAGGAGAGCTTTCTTGTCGGTGGTTTTGAAGGCTTCTAAAGTGTTGGTGTTGTACAGAGTTCCAGAAGCTGGACAGCAGTGAGCCGGAGTGGTTCCTTCACTGAAACAGTCATGAAAAATCTGTATGCTATTATACAGTAAGCATTCTCTGATTAACTGTATTATTTGTATTTTGCACCAGCTGGGATGTTCAGGGGCCGGTTGCATAAACATAGCCATTGTCTTAAGACTTTGTCTAAGAATTAGCCTGACCAACTAAAGTCAGT